>CAJHQP010008761.1:0-25373 GCA_905132765.1 Moricandia arvensis | reverse complement strand
AGCTACCACTGTCCGACAGGCCTTTGCTGACCATATTTCTTATAATAAAAAGGTGCAGGCTATTGAAGCATTGCGGAAGTAATCGGATTTAAAGGACACTGGACTGCGGTACTCAATTTTGCAAGTTAGACACACACGCACTGGTACGCATCTCTGATTCAAGTTGTTTTCTCCTTTTCTTTGTAATTTATTTCTTCTCTTTTTCTTTTGTTTTTTTATTCGAATGAATGTAATCGCTGATGTAGCATCTTGTACATCTTTCTTTTTCTTTTGACAAAGTGTAGGTGAATGAATAAGGTCAAATAGAAATTTTCTACCCTCGCTTCCCAATAATGTGTGCTCATTTTTCTATAAATTAGAATAATGGGGGCCATATAACATTGTCTCGAACCCGTCATGCGATCTTGCAGGAAAATCATCTCAATCTTGTCTTTTTTACGATATCAATAGACCGACGAAGAGATGAAACATGGGACCAAAACACACAGACTTTTACATCGTGGTACAGACTTGTAGGAGGGAAATCGCCTAGTTGGAGAGTTGAGAGGCTGCGCTTTTGGTTCCTTCCAAATATTCTCAATGCAAGTGTGCATATTACTGGTAGGTGATACCAGTTTGGTATTTCCTTGCACTACATAATGCAATCAAGGTATAATCTACAGAATTGGTGGCCTAGAGGATGTGGTTAGATAATAGTATAACTTGAAAATGATCATTATCCCCTTCTTGACTCTATCCATATCTCACATAAAAACACATAACACTAAAACTCAAAAAAAACAATATTAGTAATACCTCTCCTAGACTTAAAATAACACTATCACACCTGTTATACATCCAAGATTGCTGGAATAGAAATTAAGAATCAAGTATGAAATTAAAGTGTTGATCGATACTTACTTTTCAATCGATAGTGATCAGTGTCGGTCGATGCCCGGTGGCAATCGTACTAACTCAGATTTTTTTTGACCTGAATAAAATAAATACAAAAATTGGTAAAATGAACTAAAAGGTGAACTTAGAACTTACTAATGGGTTCTCCCATCGAAGCGCTTGTTTATAGTATTTTAGTTGACGTATTTTGAAGGTTTATGGCTAGTCATGGAGGTAATGTAACACTTGTTAGAAAACAAGTACTGAAACATCTTCTTCTATCTCGACCAGGTGCCTACAAAGCTTTTGATGGCTTAGAAGGTTTTGTCCTTCAGATTCAACTGCTCAGCCATAATTTTGGGCATAATAACTAACTAATGAACATATATCGCGTAGTGCATTAGGGTAGTTGGTGACCTCCAATCATGCCATGGAACCATGAACTTCTCAGGGTCACCTTTTCTTTTCAATGTATCATCTCCTTCAGCTTCTCTCTAATCTGATGAAATATAAGATCGATGTCCTCTTTTGTTTCTTTGCTCTCTCTGAAAAAACATCCAAGAGTGTGTGGGCCCAATAGCATCACTGAATGGATGTATACTGGGATCCTTTAACATCCTCTTGGTTGAAACTATCCATCTCTTTCTCACTATCCTCTCTCCTTAGATACTTAGGAATGTGTCACTCGGTATCCAACTCAACAATCATAGGCTCTGATGCATCTTCAGGTTTCTGACTGGTGTCCACTAGTTGGCTTTAGTTGTGTATGAGACGAGTGTCTTGAAGCATTTCAATCGGTTTGCATCAATACTTGGTAAACGCACTCGGTAAAGTGACCAGTGTGTGTCGATCGATGCAAATTGTTTGGTATTGAATCGACGCTTGCCGTTTCACAAGATCCTACGAATTCAGTATAGGGTGTCGATTTGTGCTCAGCGGATTGGTGTCACTCGAGACAATAGCAAACTGGCCGAAGGACATGGAACTTTCGACTTGAAAGTCCTCCTTCTTAGATTTTATCCTCCTTCACCACTTGCCAGAAATCATCACCTATGCTAGATGATATAGCCTATTTATTACCAGTTTCAAGCGATGTTATAGGCTCTATATTGTGTGTCTAGCAATGTATTAAGGCCTTTACAGGTCAATGTACATTTTGGAGATACTTGGAGCATTTAGAAGAGAATAATCCGTAGCTGATCATTGGGAGAGTCGAAGTTACAAGATTTGTCGTCGATCGACGGCACTAACTTGGCGTCAATCAATGTTACATGACCAAGGATCGATCGATTGTTCCATAACTGACATTCGATCTAATAACCAATTTGGCAGACAGCCGATTTCAAGCCCAAGTTAGAGAAAAGACACAAGATTACAAATTACACTTGGACGAGTCTTGACCTAGATTTTTAGGGTTTATTTTTTATACTTTATGTATTGCACTAGAAAGAGGGGGTGCCAAGGTGGTGGCTGGAGAAGTGTGCCAGTGGCATATTGTGTGCACCAGCACTCAATTATAGTTTTAAGATTTATTTAGGGAGAAGATTCATAACTCCTTAGGGAGATTTGTATTGGAACCCATTATTTTATATATGCATTATATCAGATTATTATTCTTACTTTGATCATGTCTGACTAGTTACCAATTAGATTTAGGGTTGAATGATAGCAATAATAGATTAGCTCAAAAGTAGGTTGCTAGGCTAAGTTAATATCCATCAATTGAGTTGTGCTTAATGCTTGCATTCAAGAGTAGCTAACTAGGATCTCGAAAGTAGGACATGGACGACGACAAGAATAGGTTATGTGCCAGAATAAACTCCATTGAACTAGGTTGTTAGGCGCATTCGAGAGCTGGTCTAATTAGCTTAGTGAACATATCAAATCTCGTTCACACTTCCTTTTGATTTCAACCGTCGATCGACATCAAGCCTTAGTCGTCGATCGATGGTCTTTCCTTTCGCTCGCATACGAGAGTTGGAGTTAATGAATCAGAATAGTTAATATTTGAGTTCTAGAATATTTACATATCTATGCATCTTATTCCCTATTATTTATTAATCTTTGAAACCCTAGATCTTATATATTTACATTACATCTAGTTAGATTATTAGCATTCATATTTACATTACTAAATATTTTCATATTGCATCTACACCTTCTAATAAGAAATATTTCCTTAAACCGATTACTTGTTACCAATATATATAATCACCTAGATTATTTTTAGAAATAAGAAAATCTATTGTGTCCATTGTTCTCTGTCGATTTGATCCCTAAGTACTACCATGATCTCTCTTAGCAAGAGTATTGTTTTGTGTGTTAGGATTAAGGGTTAATTTGATAGTTTAATTTTTTAGGAAATTTATACCTTGCTAGAAAAATAAACACCATCCCATCTCAAATTTTGCGCCGTTTCCGGGGAACGTTGATCGCCATTAGATTTAATTTCTTTGATTTAGTCTAGTTTGTTGTTACTTTCAAGTTATTGATTTTTCTTGTTCTTTGTTTTCCAGGTGCATGCAAAAGAGTATCAGGAGCAACAAAGGACAAGAATTACTATTCTCAGACCCACAACAACTCGAGCATACGATTCGCAAAGAAAGACGACAAGCATCGATCGACGCACCTACTCAGTCGTCGACCGAACTTCTTTACAGACAGCATCGACCGATATCAGAACTCTAGCATCAACCGACACTTCTTTCCAGACAGAATCGACCGACATCAGAACTCTAGCATCGACTACATTGATCACTTAGCATCGAGCGACAGCATCTCACCCGCATCGATCGACGACAGCAGACGAGTTTAGATGGTTGCGCCTAATAGTAGTGGTTCAGAATAAGAATGGAGACTTGCATGACCTCAACGATCATCTGTGTAATGTAGCATGTCAAAAGATAGATGATCAGGGGGATGTAATCCTGATACAGAAGTAGAAGCAGGCGATGCATTAGCTCAACCTGAAGACAAAGCCCAGCTGCCAGAAGCATGGAGATTTCAAGGCTAATCAGAAGACCATGGATCAAATTTTTGTTTGACAAATTCTGGAGGGACAGCCGAAGACGACTGTGGATTTCAATGAGAAGTTAGATTCTTGTACCTCCACCTAAACACAAAGATCAAAGATCTCGACACCCGTGTGGAAAAGATGGAAAATCAGTTGACTCAGGCGAGTGAAAACCTTGAGAAATACGAGGCTATAGTTAAGGGAAAAGGAAGAATCTGGACAGGAACATCACCTCAATGATGTGATTGATGATGATTTTTGGGTAGAAGTCAAGAAAGAAAAAGCCAGAAGAGGAAGGATTCCATATATGAAATCCGAGTCCGTTAGGCAGTTCACACAGCATCGATCCTCACAAGATACAGAGAATCGATCGACGGTTCCTGTTGATTTAGCAGAATCGAGAAAATCTTCGAGGATCGCTCGACGCAGAGATCGTACAGTAAATCGATGGTACCCAGTAACAAATGAGTTAATCAACCAAAGGTCACGAATACGACAACTCCAGAGCAGAAGAGGGATACATCAGAGCCTGTGATGGTTGATAAGGCTACCAAGGATCATCCTAGAAGAAAGCCAAGGATCATTACGAAGAAGAAAGGTGATCCTTGGAAGTTTGTGGTGCCATGTCTGATAAAAAGCCACGAGTTTCCCGATGCCCTATGCGACACCGGATCATCAGTGAGAATCATACCAAGAGCTATAGCAGAGAAGTTGAACCTCAGAGTGGAGCCTTCCAGTGTTTTTTCATTTTTTGGATTGCTCTAGAGTAGATTCAGGATGTATTTGTAGAGATGTCACTCTGCAAATTCTGGACGTCTTAGTCCCGATAGACTTCCATGTGATGGATATCCAGATCAAATAGAACTCTTTTCTGTTACTTGGAAGAGCTTTCATGGCCATCGTAGGAGATATCTGTGACATGCAGACAAACAGGTTGTGCCTTTCCTTGATTGATCATAATCTGTATTATGCAAATTTATAAGAATAAAACGTCTCTCACGAAATTTGACAAATGATGCTTGTGGCCACATGCTTCTGCGATTACAATTTTGGTGAGGAGTCAGAAGAAGGAGCATCGATCGACACCCCCACCCAACACATCGATCGATGGCCTTACAGTTCAACAATCAATCGATACCCACCCTATCGAATCGATCAACACTCAAAAATTCAAACAAGTCAACACCTACAATGGAGATTTCGATTACAACACATCCTACCTCGAGTACGACAAAGACTACAAAGACGAAGAAATAATTGAATACCATGGGATTGCTATGGAAGAGGCTTTTTCTTAATGTTTCGCATAAACATGGGAAATCGACATCGGATGGACGGTAACCTTACACCATTAATCGATATTGGATTGAAGCAGAAACCCGGATGAGATTTAACTGCAGAACGCAAAGGAATATGGTCATCTACAACCAGATGAGTTTGGTATTATGAGAGATCCAGATGGTAATGCAAGAGCTATGGACGGGAGAATATTACGTGTAACGAAGAAAGATGTATCAGATATACTTGCAATGGATAATGGAGCTGGAAACCTTTTTTGTCCAACAGTCTGATTATAGAGCATCGATGAACGCTCCACATACGCCATCGATCGACACCAATCCGGATCACCAAGGATACGGTAGATATTACGAAGAATACGTTGCAGATTGCAGAGAGGAAGAGCTGATCAAGTCTTACAGCCTGGCAATGGAAGAAGAAGATGGTTGTGAAATGAACGCGAGAGTGGGCACTAGAGCATCAATCGTCGGCATCTCTTGGACATCGAACGACATCAAACGAAAACCAGAACATTTACTTGTAGTAGAAGATACAGAAGATGGTTATCTCATACCAGATGAGTTTGGAATTTTCAGAGATACAGAAAAGACGTGCACGAGATCTTTATGGGAGAATCCTAAATCTACATAACGAGTATGTAGCAGACGCCCATGTTATGACTAATAGATAAGGGAATTTATTTGGACAACAACAACCATCGATCGATGCACAGGTACCGGCATCGATTGACAATAAGGATCAGAAGCACGAGACCATCCACAATCAAACATCGATCGACAACAAGAAGAATACATCAATCAATAACACCATTCAAGGAGTCCATGAGTTATGTACATCTAACCCGTTTTGTTCAGAAACTCCAGGACCGATCAGCTGAATAAATCCCCTACTGATAGACGGTCGCGTAGAGTATGGAACGGGAGCTTTTGATGCTGATGGCAGAAGAATTTTCTTTTGGGAAAAGAAAGATGAGTATGGCATCTACAGAGATGAGAATGGTAATGCACGAGCTCTAGTCGGAGTTTTGAATGTGCAAGAAGAACGATATCAGGAAATTCTAGAGAGAGCTACTATGTTTGAGTACAGCTACATATGTTTACCTGAACATGCAGCAAAGATTGGTATGTCTAGGCAGAAACCAAATCCATACATCAGAGCATAGATTGACGATATTGTGAATGAGATCTACAAAGCTCAAGAGATATCATTAGATGATTTCTATAGTAGGCTTGATAATGTCAACTATCCTATAGACAAAAGCCTCACCGTTTGACTACACGCATGGATTAGATGAAGCAAGATTTGGATACTGTTCAAAGATAGCATGCGAGTAGACCAGATAGGGTACATCGATCGACGGCAGAATCATGCCATCGATCGTTATAATCTCGACAGACAAAAGTGCGCAACAAAAAAACAATTAGAAGACATGTTCAATGAGATTGCTTTTTCTCAGAGCATGATGAAAGAAGATATTCCTCAGATATTGGAGGATAGATCAAAAACTACAGCTGCCATACATAGATTGCTACAGCCAGTATTGAGAATCTATAAAGGAGAATGCATTCAGTGGAGGTTACTCAGGAGATCATAAAGAATGAGAAAGCCTGAGGAGATGAAGCAATGAGAAGCTTCGTTGATACATGGTTTCAGAAGAGCAAAGAAGATGTAGACACTTGGTTTCCAAGTGTTGATCCACCTCCATTCTAGTCAGAAAGTTCAATTCGACGAGCTTAAGACTATAACCAAGCGCTGAGTGGGAGGCAAAAAAGTCAAAAAGATATAAAGAGATAAAGGTCTTCATTCATAGATCCTATAAAGAGATAAAGGTCTTCATTCATATGATCCTATAAAGAGATAAAGGTCAAAAATAAGTGAACGGGATCTGGTGGCAAAAATCATTATGGCTTGATTTATGGAAGCCAATCCAAATATCTCAGTCAATTAAAAATATAAAATGATACCCTCAAAAGAAGGGAGACATTGACTAAGAAGAAGTGAGAAGAGAAAGAGAGGAAAGAAATCAGAGAAGACTACTTGTGTGTTCAGATACTTGCAGAGGTAAGAGTCCATATATCCTTTGATCGATACTCCCAAGGTAAAGCCTGGACTTTTATTTTATGCAAAGATATGAAATCTGTAGAGGGGCGAGTCAGACTAGTATTCGTTAAGTGTTGGTACAATGGAATTGGTTGCTATACTAGGATATGGTATATAAAGTTTCTCTGTGATTGACTTGATAGGATGTGGCTGCAAAAGAGTAAGGTCACAGTTATACCTAGATATTATGTGAGTCTCGCTTTTCAAAACCTCTTTTGCAGGCTTGTTTGCTTAAGGACAAGCAAAAGGTTAAGTCTGAGGGAGTTGACATAGCCTATTTATTACCAGTTTCAGCCCATGTAATAGGCTCTATTTAAGGACTATTATGTGTGTCTAGGCTATGTTTTAAGTTCTTTACAGGTCCAAGTACGTTTTGGAGATATATGGAGATACTTTAAGCTATTGGAGCATTTATAGGAGAATTAATCCGTAGCTGATCATTGGGAGAGTCGAACTACAAGACTGTGTCGATCGACGGCACTACCTTGGCGTCGACCGATGTTACATAACCAAGATCGATCGATGTTGCACATCTGACATCGATCGATGACCAATTCGCAGACAGCCGAATTCATGCCCAAGTTAAACACATGACACAAGATTAAAATATTACCCCTGGATGAATCTTGACCTAGATTTTAGGGTTTATATTTATACTTTATGTATTGCACCAGAAAGAGGGGGTGCCAAGGGTGGTGGCAGGGAGCAGTGTGCCAGTGGATATTGTGTGCACCAGCACTCCATTATAGTTTTCGGATTTATTTAGGGAGAAGATTCATAAGTCCTTAGGGAGATTTGTTTTGGAACCCAATATTTATCTATGCATTATATTAAGATTATATTCTTACTTTGATCATGTCTGAGTAGTTATTAATTAGATTTAGGGTTGAATGGATAGCAGTAATGGATTAGTCCAAAAAGTAGGATTTCTAGGTTAAGTTAATATCCATCAAATTAAGTTGTGCTTAATGCTTGCATTCGAGAGTAGCTAACTAGGATCTCGAAAGTAAGGACATGGACGACTACGAGAGTAGGTTTGTGCCAGAATAGGAGTCCATTGAACTAAACTGTTAGGCGCATGCGAGAGCTGGTCTAATAGCTTGATGAACATATCAAATCTCGTTCACATTTCCTTCTGATTTCACCGTCGATCGAAGGTCTTTCCTTTTGCTCGCATACGAGAGTTGGAGTTAATAGGGTCATAATAGTTAATATGTGAGTTCTATAATATTTACATATCTGTGCATCTTTTCTGTATAACTCATTAAGCTTGAAACCCTAGATCTAACATATTTACATTTACATCTAGTTAGATTATTAGCATATTTCCATATATACATTTACTAGCACATTTCTATATTGTATCTACACCTTCTAATAAGGAATATTTCCTTGAACCAATTACTTGTTACAAATATATATATATATAATCTCACCTAGCTTAGTCCTTAAGAATAAGAAATCTATTGTGTGTCATTGTTCTCTGAGGATTCGATCCCTAAGTACTACACATGATCTCTCTTGGCAAGAGTATTGTTTTGTTTGTTAGGATTAAGGGTTAATTTGATAGTTAATTGTTTAGGATATTTATACCATGCTAGAACAATAAACACACCCCATGTCAATAGCACTAACGTGGTGCTTCTGTACAGCCTCTCCTTTCCTTTAATTTCAGTGCCTCATGTGTCCTCACAACTTCACTAGTATGAACCACTTGATATTCATTCAGGTTAATGTACACAACATCTATCTTTCCATTAAAATCCACTTTCAGCTTCTACTGACCCACAAGATCCTTATCAATCAAGCGTTCTATCTTGCTTTCTTGAGTTGTTGGTCGAGGATTCTGGTAAAAAGTATCTCCAAAGATCTTGTTGTTTATCTCTGGTACTGAAAAATTTGGTTGTCATTACTCCTTTGACCAATGCCATAAGATTTATGTTTCTACCCTGATTTCCATACTTCAGAAAACCAGTGCCACTAATAAAGTTTACATCCTCTTCGCTACCCTTATCACTGGAGGTATCAACAGCCTCTACATCTTCTGAAAAGCTCACTTGCTTCTTGAAAATCTTATGAACATTGTCCAGCTTGGCCTTAACTTCATCCATCTGCTCGTTGCCAAAGCTATCAGCCGATTTCTTCCTCTCTAAATCAGTGTTTTTTTTGCTATTGCTAGATTCCAAGTTCTCAATATGTCTCATAGCTTCTTATGGTTTCTAGTGTTGAAATTCACTCACTAGAAGTGTCTATAGACATCTGGTAAACCAAAGCGATGCCTTTGAAGAAGGTATTAAGTAGTTGTACCTCGTTCAATCTATGGTGTGAACAGTCTCTCTAATATGACTTGAATCTGATCCAGGAGCTTCTGAAAAGATTATGCAGGCTCATGTGTGAATGTAGCAATTTTATTTCTCAAGTCTCAGATCGCGCATCACCAAAGAAATTACGCAGGAATGCGTTTTTGATGTCAGTCCAGGATGAAAGAGATCCTGGTGGTAACTTCTTAAGCCAATATGAAGCATCTTCCGTAAGTGTGTACTTGAAGTGCTTACAGATAAGGTAGTCCTCATGGACTCCATTAGCTTTGATACCATAAACTAGATCCTCGAACCGCTCAAGAAGGTCCATCTGATGCTCATGTGGGTGACCATGGTAAGCTGTCTGTCCCACAAGTGTAAAGTCCTTTTTTAGTTTGAAATCGTGCCTCGGTAAAGTAGGAGGACGAATGGCAGATCTGTTGGCGTAGTATTGATCAGGACTGTTTTAATCAGCCAACTTTCTGGGTCGTGCATCCTGGACATTCTCATCATCTACAGCCTGAGCATTTGCGGCATCATTCTCAAAATTAGCAGCTTCTAGAGAAGCTGCTTCTGAAATAAGAATTTCAGCCCACCGATCATAAAGTCTCGAACTAGATGCATTACTCAGATGACCCTCGCAGTCATGCATGTCTTCATTCTCATACCTCGTTAGTATAAGACTCACAACCTTGTTGTCTGCTCGCGGGTTGGTATCGACCGAAAAAGATGAGTTGGGTCGATTGTTGCTCTTTCACAAGAAGTTTCAATAGACGATGATGTGATGGTATCGATCATCGAATAAGTGATAGTCTCGATTGACAATGTTCTCTTCTGTTTGTAGATAGTGCATTCTAAACGTGCAGGGTCTGAGAATACAAGATATGTTTCCTTGTTTCTGCGTGAACTGTTGGGCATGCACCTGAAAGAAAAAGAGAAACTTTTTGTAAGTAACTAATAGAAAAGTAAAACCTAGATAAAACCTTTAATCAAGTCTAATGGCGAATCCAATGCTCCCTCAAGACAGAGCCAAATTTGGTATCTGCTCAAATAACCCAAGAGCAATTTCCTCTTTCAAATAAGACGTTCTGTTGTAGTAATTAGGGATCGAATCCACATGGAGTGTGGGAATACAATAGACTAGAGATATTAAGATTAAGCTAGGCAATAAATTATAAAGCATTAAATAGTAGTAAACCAAGTAGGGAGTTGGTTGTAAACAATATGATAAAGTACCTAGACTTAGGGTTTCATCAAATAGAATTATAATGTATAGATTCTAAGGGTGTGCGATAAACCGTCCTACAACTTGAATGCAAAAGTAAGATATCCAGCTCTCGCTGTAAGTCTAATCAGAGGAGTAATTCTTTGTTCCAACTTTCGCATGCAAACAAGGAGTGATCGTCGATCGATACTACAGGATAATTGTCGACCGATGCTTTCTTAGGCAAGAATTAACGTCCTAATCGATATATTCACTAAGTTATTCTTGACAAGCTCTCTCATGTATCTAACAACCAAGCTCAGCAGAATTAATATCAGGAGTTGAACCATCTTTTGCGGCTCTTAATATCATAAGTTCATGGTTCTAGTTAGATACTCCAGAATAGAAGCAATAAGTACAATTCTGTTGAAGGATCCTAAAAGATCACTCTAGTAGTTCTATATCTCACCAATTCATGTAAACCCTAATTAACCCTAAATCTAACAAGAGAAACTACTTAAACATGGTTAAGAAAATCATAACAATAATTTGAAAAGAATGCATAGATAGATAGAGTAATAAAAAATGGAATCTCCAATACAAATCTCTGAAGGAGCCTTGATCTTCTCTCCAAACAAATAACTAGAAGCTTCTAATAATGGTGGAATAGTTTTTAGGTGTTTCTAGGTTGTGTGTTTCCCAAACTATGGAAAACACACATAAATACTTGGTATAAGTCGGCCAGTCTTGTAAACATGTGGATGTTCTGGGCTTGAGTTGGTCTTGGTTTTAAGTTGACTCGTCTACGCACGCGGGTATCGATCGTCACCAAAGGCTCGGAGTCGATTGATACTTCTTCTTGATTTCCTCATCATTAAGCTCTAGAGTATTCATTAATATCCACATTGCTCCAAAACACTCTAAAATAAACTCCAAACATCTATAATAAACTCCAAAAAACCACATATACTATCGGTGAAAACTGTAAAATCCATAGTATATCACCTTCCAGTCACTACTCTTCTTGAATATTTAGACCCATGGTTTGGAAATCTTCTTGGATACCTATCTCTGGTTTCTTGTGGGAGACGTGTAGAGACATATTTCTGAATCACGACCCATTGATCCCAATTGGTGATTTGCTCTTCTTAATCCTTCCACCACGCACAATCTACTCTTTTCCACCATGAGTATGCATTTCAAGTGTGTTGCTTCATGGAATGTGCTAACCTTTCTTAATTTAGTATATCATAGTATGAAAAACCAATCATCCATGGTTTTGTACCATTTAGAGAAGTTTTCTGTACAACTACTTACTGAAATATAATCCGGTGGCACTTGGTTAGCATAATAATCTGAATGGTTCAATGGATTGTCGTGTGGCACTCCATGAAGGGTCTGGTGGTTTGATTCAACATATGCAGCTCCTGGAGCATATACAAATCAACTTTCAACTTTTTTGGTCGTTGGCCTCGTTCCTTGTTTCCAATTGGTTTGTTCTTTGTTCCAAATTGGCCATACATCTCCAATGGGTTGCAAGGTTTCCAATAGCTGGTTCAGTATGGCCACTTGATCCTAGTACTGTGCTTCCTCTCCCACTGCTTCCTTAAATGATCCTCAAATAACAAGTGAAAAATAGGGGAAGTGCTGGTCGACCAAATAAAACAAATAATTTCAACAATAGACTTAATCTGAGAAACATGCAAATATTGACCGGAAATGATATAATCCAGTTTTTTTTTGAATGAAAGATAAATCTGGATGCTAATTTGGAAGGATATAAAATATATATGGTTTTTTGTATTTTTGATTTAGGAATGCAATAAGGGGATCATTCAAACACAGTTTTTTATGGTATTTTTGTTTATGGAAGGAAAAAAAAAAACTAACAAGAATATGAAACTAAATGCAAGGTACTATGGATCAAGCACATATTATTTTTATTTACTGATTATTTGAATTATGAACAGCCAAAAAAAATCTTTAAAAAGGAAATTTTTATTTGATTTTTTGGTATTTGAATGTACATAGATGCAGAAGACAAAGATATCAAAGGATAGACTAAACCTTATTCGGGAGCCTGTAGGATCTGATACCAGATGAAACACGAGCGGGATGGTCGAGTGTGAGGAATTGTGAAAGGTGAATATTAAAAGGTGAATATTTTTATATTTTTTAGAGATTAAAAGGTGAATATTAAAAGAACTATCTAAGTGCTTATATAGGCCAAGTCTGATTTCTTAGAAATAAAGAAAAAAAAAATGTAAGTAATCAAACAAAGTAAACAAATCAAAAACTAGCTGTTGGAGTGGTTTAAGGGATATGGCTGGTTTTAATTCTTGACAAATTTTGGCATGAAATTATGACATACGAATATTCAGGGTTCATTGCATATCTCTTCAAAGCCCGATTTAAGAAAAGGAAAGAGCAGTTGGAGCTTTTGGACCGAAAATGTGCATGAATCCAAAATGGAAGGTTGGTCCATATGAAGCTCCAAGTATCTTGTGCTTTTTGGATTTTTTTCAGCATTATTTGGTTCATTTAGAAGGTCTCCTTGTCTCCAAATCTATGCTTGGGCGTGATTGAACCCATCTGTTAACCTACTTTACTTAAATAGCTCTCGGTGGTTTGGTTGGTGTTCTTCAAGGATCAGTGATATACTATGGATTTTACTACTTTTCACTCATAGTATATGTGCTTTAAGATACTATTATATGTGTTTGGAGACTGTTTTAGACTATTTTCATGTCTAGGTATATTTTGTAGCAATGTGGATTTTGGAAAACTCGTATCTGTTGAATAATCAGAAGTCATAGTCGAAATTCAAGAAGTGTCTCGATAGAAAGCACCTTGTTTGTATTGATCGACAGTGAAACGAGTGAATGAGCCGACTTGTTTATGACCGACTTGAAGCCCAGAAGTCCCACATAATTACAAGACTATCTCTTGTCGACTTTATACCTACTATTTATGTGTTTTGCCATCTCTTAGGCAAAGATAATCTTTTCTATTCTTTTTACCACAACATATTATTCTATGGTTTTTAGTAGTTTTGGAGAGAAGATCAAAGCTCCTTCAGAAATTTGTATTGGAATTCCATTGTTTTTTTTTCTTATTATATTTATGCATACTATTCAGATATTTATTATGTTTTTCTTGATCATGTCTCAGTAGTTCTCCTTGTTATATTTAGGATTTAATTAGGGTTTATATGTATTGCTAAACTAGAATTTCTAGGGTGAATTCATAAGGATCCTTCATCAGAATTGATCTCATTGCTTGTGTTCTTAGATGCATCCGAAAGCAGGTCTAGATTAACTTACTGAACATATCGATTAGGAAGATAATGCTTGTCTAAGGTAGTACCGAGCGACACTCTTACCATAGTATCGATCGACAGTTGTTCTTTGCTTTCAACGCGACGGCTGGACCAAAGACTTAGTCATCTGATTAGACTCGCAGCGATAGCCTGGATATCTTGCTTTAGTATTTGAGTTATGGGACGGTTTACCACACATCCTTAGAATCTATATAACAATACTATAACCTGAAACCCTTGATCTAGCTAGTTATTCTCATAAGTTTTAAAACCAATTCTCAGTTAGTCTCTACTGTTTACTGCTTTACAATTACTTGCCTAGCTTAATCTTAATATTTATAAGTTTCTTGTGCTCCCACGCTCCCTATGGAATTCATCCCTAAGTACTACAACTGATCCTCTTATTTGAGAGAGTAAAGCTCCTCATAGGGTAATTTGAGTGGATATTAATTTTGGGCACCTTTTCTGGAGAGCACTAGATTCTCCATTAGATTTAATATATCGATTTCATGTAGGTCTTCTTTTATTTTTCCTACTTAACAAAAAAAATTGTTTGTTAGAACACACGATCCGCAAAGAGAAGCGCCACGACATTGATCGACAACAACACTCTTCCATCGATCGATACTACTTGTGAAGAAGCAACAATTAACATCATTACACCTTCTTCGATCGACACTAGACCGCGAGCCAGAACATGGTGGCAACTCTATACTCACAAGGGATGAGAATGGAGTCCTGCATGACCAGATGGTCACTTGCTTAAATGCAGCAGGACCAGAGACTGGAATGATACACGAGGTCTGGTAAATCCCTGGAACCATAGGGGGGAAAGCTGCTAGGAGGAAAGGCTTCTGAGGGGGCCAAACCTTTAATCTGACACGCTGCTCGCCCAAACATTCGGCTGACTAACAGGCCTTCTAGATCAATAACAACACCCAACATAATCTGCTATTTCTCCTCCCTACTTTCCAGAGGAACGATTTTGAGTTTGCAATCCTGCATACTTTACACTCGTGGGACAGGACACCATATCATTGGTCCACCCACATGAAGCATCCACATGGACCATCTTGAAAGGTTTAGGTTTCTAGTTTCAGTTATCAAAGGCCAGTGGAATTGTAGCATCCCCGATCCTATTATAGGATCGTTGGGACTGACATGGACGAGGAACAAACAAGTCCGGGATCGAGGACCACAAAGGCAGCGTGTCCATTGGTCAGTAAAGGGGTTAATGTCCTGTTACTGATCGGTACTGTAGCCAAGAACAACAAGAAATAGATAAAAGAGCTGGAACGAGCTAAGTAGAGTATAGACGAGCTGGAATAAGCTTGGAGAGCTATGGTGAGCTAGACAGGAGCTGGACGGCTACGCCCTAGGCAACGACTGAGAACGATTGCTATATCTGAGTTCAGTAAGCTAAGTCAGATCAATCAGTCTAGTAGACCCAGCTTTGTCAGCTGATACCAACGGCCGGCGAAGCCATCACTCAGCTCTGTGTGAGTGTTCGATAGTTGAGCCAGCTGGTTGGGTCGGGAAGCGTTATCAGACCAAAGTTCGGTATGAGGTGTGGATCCGAACTAGGCCCAGCTGAGCTAAGGAAACGTGGGTCAAGCGTATTCGGTGTGTTTTTGCGAAAGCATGTATGGATAACCGCCCAGATGGTTTCCAAAAAGGCACCTTTCGTCAAGGCAGTTTCTAGAAGTTTTTGGCCAAGTCTTCTTTATATATCGGGCCTTGGATCAGTTTCGACACAGAAGGAAACTCACGAAACAATCAGAACAAAAAAGGCAACCGAAGAAGAAGAACTTAGGCGATTTGGGTGGAAGACTTGATCGAAATCAAGCCAAGAAGAAATCCGAATGCATCGTCTGAAGAACGATCCATAATGAGTCCGAAGGAGAAAGAACCGCACACTGTACCGGGGACTCCAGAACGCACTTCCAAGGTTAGTGGATGGATTCGATAAATCATCGCCCACAGCCCCTCGGGTGATTCCGAATGGTTATATGGTGATTGGGTTAAACGGTTACATTCATCTCTTTCTAAACCTGATCATTTTCTTCTTTCGTATGATAATGAACGATCAAGTAACTTAGGCCCTTAGGTCAGAGTAAAACACCAAGACTGGAAGCCGGTCCAATCATGTGATCCGGTTGCTTAAGTACTGGATCCGATAAATTACAAAATCTTAGCCAAATGGCTTGATCGGGTTAAGGCCGATCCGGATGGTTCAGTGATAAGACAAAACAGTTATGGATCCGCAAACTGAACTTGAACGATCCGGATAATAAACCTGATAAGTCGAATATTATTAAGGGGATTTTCGGGATGAACTTAGAAAGAAACTGATTATTGTTGCATGCATTAGAAACTGGACTATATTATCGGATATATGCTTATGTTTTTTGCTGGTTCAGGACAAGATGGTGATTGTGGAAGACTTCGGTTAGCCGTGAAGACTCGAGGCCGTGGGTGGATGGGTTGATTTGATAGAATGATTTAGGGTCGAACATTATAATAGTCTATTGTGCAAACTTAAGAATCTGTATCGAATCCTTTGTATTATAAATAAAGCAATCAGTTATCTAGCTTCACTCTAATAACTCGCAATACAGACTCTAAAGTTCAAATCACAGAATAATTGAACTTGACTTAAGAATATCAGGCCTTAAAATGAAGTGGTCTGGCTTAACTATCCATGGTTGAACCTTAGGAACCTCACTGGGATCAAGTGTCCTGGTTAGGGTTCTTTAAGTTGGGATCAGAGCATGCTTGATTCTAAGATAGTTGGGTTATGGGGGGAAACTACTCTTCCGGCTCGGGTCTCACTGTAAGGTTTTGTTATCCTAGAATGTATATATATGTTGGGGTGATTCGTAATATGTTTTATCCTCAGACTGGAAAAAGCAAAAACCGGGAAGGGAGGAAATCCAAGGATGGCTGAAACCAGTCAACGGTGGATGGGGGCGTGAACCCTGGAACGTAAGCCCAATCGGACCTGAGGTTCGAAAACCGAGAGGAGGAACACCGCTTGTGACACCCCTGATCATAATGACAAGAAATGACATGGGCGTTCTCCCCCGAAAGCCGATACAAGTTCCCGGAATACTTAGACTGCAATCAGAAAACACAATGTTCCTCTTGGACATCCGCCGAGGCTTTTCAACCCGACCGAGAAAATACCGATAGTTGGTTCGTCCGACAAGGACGAATATCATATGGAACCCGTACTTTAAAAAAATTCTTTATAAATTATATATTTATTCATTCAAAAGGCATCTTACAACAAATGTTATAGATTAACCTTGAGTTTTCGAAAAACAATATTTATACATAAGATTGATTAAACTACTTTGCAAGGAAAATAAAACTATCGCTGGCTAATGCTGTTCCTTTTTGTCCTAAAGTAAGGTCTCCCGCCTACTAGTTACCTGCATCACAAATGAGTCATGAGTAACTAGTTTACTCAGTGAGTCCAATCCCACACCCCAAAACCTAACAATAGATCCCGAACCAGTCGGACAACATTTGAATGCAGAGGAAATATATTCCTTATTTACTATATATATAAGGCCTATCTTTTATCGATGTGGAATCCTATCTTAACATCATCTTCACGATATCCACCATTCACTCAAACGTATAATATATATGCTAAAACCAGAAAACCAACAAGGCTAACCGAGCCTAGCGAGAAAATAAATATAACCATCATCTCCATCAGATATATCAAGATCGAACATCTAATGCTGCATGCAGTTACACGGCCTCCAGGGTGCAACCCCATCATCGTATTTTCCATGACCTTGTTCCATTCGCAGGACCAAGTCACACGGTAATGCGGGTACTTTAGGGAGAGTGAATATGATAAACTTCACATGATTCATATTCATTTACTTAATAATAAACATATATATTAGTACTTGAGAACAAGTACTGAGGCTCGGGAATACCTCAAAGAATTAATCAATCAACCATATTTAGTACGCAATCATACTAATGCTCATTCATAACTTATTCATCATCTATCTAGACTCACCTTTGATAATATGAGATTGTAATGGAAGACTAGACTCGAGCTCAAGCTAATAACTCTCCACTTCACTTCTGATTCAGAACGTCCACAAGGATGGATCCGGTTGATCCCATAATTGGCCTCGACCACTGAACCTAAAACACAGAAGTTCACGGTCATAATAGATCGTTAATCCAACAGTCGGTTTCCAATAAGAAACTAAATCAGATCTAATCAGCTCAGTCAGGACAAAGCTTAGCAAGTTCAGGTCAACTCAGACTAGTCAGGATATGAAAAATTTCAGACCATAGGCAGCTCGGATCATATCAGTTCAGGACATACTCGGTTTGGATCAGTTCAAGACAATATCAAATCAGTTTGGTTTAATTCCAATATTTCATATAGTTTAGCTACTGGTTCTATGACACATATCCATAAACCAACTATGAATGAACCATACAAGACCTTAGATAACTGAGCCTTACAGGTTATCCAACACAGCAGCAAACGGTTCTCAACAGAGCATGACTGAATCAAGAGGTTTAAAGCTTACTGGTTTCACTTAACTGGTTAAAAACGGATTGTAGTCTCTGGTTAAAGCTAACCACAGATTAACCTGATCACCACCACAAGAAATCCATGTCGGATTTATTCAGAACACAATTCAAATATAACCATCCAGCGAACTCCTCAAGGAAAAATGATCCATCAAACGGATAACATTAGTAAAAAAAACAAATAGCAACGACCATTAATCGTAGCTATAGGTAAATTTTGTAGCTTTATGGAGGCCTTGCAACGTAAAGCCACATTTCTATCTTCGTAACTATACGATCGTAGCACTCTTAGGTTCAGTAGCAAAATTCTTTCAAAATGCTACGACTTTGCTACGAAGGATAACGTGGCAACTTGCTACGTTTTGACACAAGATTTTCGTGGTAAATTTGCTACGAAGTAGCCACATTTTATTCCCTAGCAAGCTAACTACGACTTTTCTATGAAGGATAACGTGGCAATTTGCTACGTTTTGAGACGTTTATTTCGTAGGTAAAAAACTGAACAAATTTTAAAAAAAACACTAGAAACAGAAACCAAATTTATATTACAATCAGCTTCCTAAAATTTCAAAAGGTTCAAAACATGAAAACATAATACATAAACTTGTTTTTGGGGAAATCAACAGTCGACATCGTAAACCTACAAACCGAGTTCTGCATTGCACCACCTATCTAATGCAGAATTGGTACAACCTGGAGCTTGAGGCTGATCCTGAGCTGGAGAGGAGCTTGACCTTGACCTTCAGGTTGAGCTTCAGCATGAGAGGGAGAATGATGTTGAGACTGACTTGGTTGTGCAGTAGAAGCTTGGGGCTGTAGAAATTGCAGAATCATGTGAGAGTTGATTGAGTTTTGGCTGTCCCTTCACTGAGATCAGTCTTCAAAGCATGAACATCAGACTTGATTTCCTGAGTCAGAGTCTCCAATCCAGAACCACGCATATCCATGTCTATGTTTCGATTGAGTGCATCAGGACCGACTCAGAAGGACCTTTGTTCTTGTATTGAGATTGCCAAGTCCATAAATGGTGCCCTGCGTGTCTGTCCACGCTGAAAAGGACACACAAAATAGAATTAACACAGAGAACAATCAATTATAAAATACATTATGGTCTTGTTATTATTCAATACAAGAGTAAGAAGAAAAATTGATCAAAAATGAGTAATAAGAAACAAAGATAAGAGCATGAGAGGTTATTACCTTGATGTATTCTTGGTTTAAGAGAAGGCGCTTTGAAGTTGTTGTGGCAGCCGTTGATTCAGTTTAGCTATCTCCAACTGGAGATCCCTCTTGTAGCATCTCTTGGACCGCTTTGCTCAACCTCCAGAACCAGTGTCTCTGCTCGTTCGTCCATGAAGGTCCCATCTTGACTGGTGTGAGTCTTCCTCACAAGGTCGGTATATGAAACTGGTCCCTCCAAACCTTCATCAACTACCTACAACAAAGGGAACAACAGAAAGTTAGGCAATTAGCAGTTAAATAGAGGGAAAAATAGAAGTCATAAGAGATGGAGAGCTGACCATTTTATGCGAAATATTTGCAAAGGTGCGTGGTCCTGCACCATGGACGTGCATCTTCTGCCTTGGAGGAGCAGAACAGCGAGAAGCAGCTGCTGATTGGCTCTTGCTTTTGCTTCATCTGTTGACCAAATTCGCAAGGATTGTTGCCCAGTATGTCTCACTGATGTAACTTGGTTGTTGTTTTTCATTCTTTTCGGGCTTATGCGTCCGCAGATAGTCACTTGAGTCTGAAGCTTCCATTTCAAGTAGAATTCTTTATGAAATCTGTCTTCCAGTAGTATTGTTTCTACAAAAGAGGCGAAGTGATTAGAAGAAAAATATTTATTTAATAATGAGAATGAATGGATATGGTTCAGGATCACTTATAATGAATGAGTGCCACCTACTTGTTCTCTTCTCCTGTGGAACCTTTATCCAGCTTTGCCAGGGCCCCCAGTAGTTTCCTACCATGTTGCTCTGATAAAAGCATGGACTGAGGATCAAACTCCGATCCTGCAAAGGACAATGTATATAGCATAACAAACATCAGATAAGAACATGTAACAACATCCATTTACTACACAATTAGTATACTTAACACTTAGCTACTAAGTTCATTAACTAATGGCTAAGTAACTGATATCACTTACCAGAATGCTCCATTATCTTATCAGGATGGAGTTGTGGAATGGTTAATTCTGGATGGAGCACGCAGCAGAGCTTCTTCTGTTTCCTCTCATATGTTGGAGGAGGAGCCGCAGATACTGAAGTTGAAGAGGCAGACCACCCCAGGAGGTCTTGTTGGGGTCTCACGTGTCTCACACCTGTAGTCAGAGCAACAGAAGAAGTTTTTAAGATTGAAACCCTGATTGAAACCTTAAATCGAAACCATAAACCCTAAGCAAACTGAAACCAAAATGTAATCCCAAAACGAAAACAATAACTTGAATTAAAAATCGAAAAACCAAACTCAAAACCCTAATTGAAACCGTAGAACAAATTGAAACCGAAAGACAACCCGAATCCCAATTGAAACCCTAACTTGAAACCCAAATCAAAACCCTACTAAAAACAAAAGCAACCCCGAACCCCATATCCCAAATCGAAACCCCAGTCGAAATAAGAAGCAACCCCGAACCCCAAACCCGAATCCAAAATCAAAACCCTAACTTTAAACCCATATTGAAACACAAAATCGAACCTACTTGAAACCCCAATCGAAACCCTACTCAAACCCTAACTTGAAACCTAAATCGAAACCCCAATCAAACCCAAAATCGAAACCCCAAAATCAAAACCCTAACCAAACGAAAATGAATCGACAGAAAACAGAGAGATAAGAAGAGATCGAGAGAAATCAAAACCTTTACCTTTGAAGATTTAAGCTTGGAGAGCGAGGACGACGACGGTCGGTGGTTGCGTTAGGCGGAGTAACAAGGCATTAAAGAGAGAGCTGGAGGAGATGGAGAGGTTGAGAGATCAAGAGAGAGTGGATGTATTTCTCATGTTGAGACCAGAAGAGAGAGAGAGAGAGAGATGCGACTTGATGGGGGTTAGTAGTGTGTAGACATTTTGGAAAATGATAAGTGTGAGAAATGGGTTTGGGCTGAAAATTTTAGAGGGAATTAATTTTAGCCCAAAAAATGGAGGGAATAAGAAATTTTTAGAAATTAGAAGACTTTAGGGGTTAGTGAGGGTTTAGATAGGGTTTATGGTTTTTGAAAAAAATAGGATTTAGGGTTTTCATATCTTTTTAGGGGAAATTCCATAAAAATATCCCAAATATATTATCGAATTTTTCTTAATATTTTTTTAAAACTAATTTGTGAATGTAAAATGATTTTTTTTTCTATTCAAAAAAACAAAATAAATTCAATATTAAAAAATTTAAAAAGAATTTACAAAATTAAGAATTATTACAAAATGTTAGTACATTTATTTTTTAAACAAACAATAAAATTATATTTTAATGAGAATTTATTTGTAAATTTTAGAGATTTTTTACTTTCATTTGAAATTAATTAGTATCTTAACTAAAGTTAAATAAATTTGGGGTAGTAAAATAGAAATTAAATTAGTACCCCGGACTTGAGACACCGTAATGTTGGTTCTTTTATCTCGGCCATGGCTATGTGTGTGAAAGCAGTATCCTCGTGAGAAGTAATCAGACCAAGCTTTATAATTTCATTTCGGACCTTGTACGAATCCAACATCCACAATGGGAACTGATATACCTACTCGCTTTGTTAACCTGTTAATTAAAATTGTGTGTATAAATGATAAATTCACATCGATAATCAGATTAAATCGAACTCGTTGAAAGTGTTCTTATGCTTGATACGAACTCGTTGTAATGAGAGTGAACTGCTTGCTTGTTTTATATAAACCCACCTTGCCATGATTTTTTAGAGTAAGCCACGATCTATGCAACAAAAACACGCCGTGACTTGTTTTTTTTGTTTTTATCCCCGTGTTTCGCGACGACTTTGATACGTTTGTTTACCGTAGCTAAATTTCCATTTTAAAATACATAAATAAATAAACCTACGATGGGGATAGAAGCAATTCGTAGCTAATTAACATACGAATTGAAACGTTCTTTAATCGTAGCAATTTGCTACGTTATTCTCGCGTGGTAAATTCGTAGCAAAATGGTGCCACGTTATATTTTCGTAGCAAATGCGTAGCAATTTTGCTACGATATAGCTGCGGTTTGCTACGTTTCTTTTTTCGTAGCTAAAAACGTATCAAATTCGTAGCTTTATTCTTCTTTGCTACGATCTTACCGTAGCAACGTCGTTGCTATTTGCGTTTTTTTTTCAAGTGTAAAATCTTACCGATTATAGATTCAAAAGCTGAATATCATGGTGATTCTCAACTTCTGGACGCCAAGACTTCAGCTCTAAAAATACTCAAAACTCACTGATTTAATTCAGAAAAGGTTGAGAAAGGGTTGTTTTTCAAGAATTTCTGTATGTTTTTCTCTCTGGTTTTCTGTGCTTCTCTCTGGTTTTTGCTTCTGTTAACAGGACACCCAGGAGGAGAGAAGGAGGTATTTTAAACAAGAAAAAGAGTTTCTTCATCTGAGGGTTACTTAACACAATCAAGGCTGAGAGTTGAATCTGGATACATGCTTCATCACAAGCAGCTGAACTTTTCGCTTCCCATGAAGAAAAAGCTGCAAGCAGGTAAGCAAGAAGGTTGTTGACAATCAAGTGTCAATTACTACAGAAGCAAGCAAGCAGGAAGGAGCTTGGCATGTGACTTGGTTACTGGTCAAACAGCCGAGAAGGTGAAGTACATTATGGGTCAAAATTATTTAGAAAGCTGCTCGATAATTCTGAACATTTTTTGTCCTTCGGCTCACGTCTTGCTCTCGGAAAATCTCGTTGAGCTAAATAAAATTCGACCAACATTGTTAAAACTCGACCAAAACTATCAAGGGAAATCCTTTCGATCGCATGATAGTCCGTGAGACATTAATTTATCGGGTCGATTTTATTTTTGAATATGTCTACCAACTTTGAACTGGTCGAGCGGAAATTTTATCAATTAAAACTTCATTGGCTCGTGAGGGTTACTACATTCTCCCCCTCCTTCAAAAGAATTTGTCCCCAAATTCTGAAAACATACAAGTGGAAACTTTCCTAGACATCTGGGGTATCTGAGAAGAGTTATGGGTAATCAGCTCTGAACTTATCTTCATCCCCCCCATGTGACTACAGCTTTTGTCGCTTACCCCAAAATACTTGAACATCATAAATCTATCTATTCTTCAATCTCTTTATACGACGGTCGCCTATCCGCAAAGGACCTTCAGATAAGTTGAGGTTTGGTTGAATATTCTTTTGGTTGTTGTGGCTCGACCATATTCGGATCCGGATTATGCTTACACAACATCCAATACATGAAATACAGGTGCATAAGCATATCGGTGGAAGTTCAAGTCGGTAGGATACTTCTCCAACGTCTAGCAATAATTATGTATGGACCAATGTAGTGGGTTGCCAAATTTTCCAACTTTCCCAGACCGATCCCTTTCTTTCTGGGCAGCTACTTTCAAGAAGATTAGATCATTCACTGCAAAGATGACTTTCTTCTACCGCGAGTCAGCATACTTCTTCTGACTGTCTTGGGATTTCTTCATATTTGCATGAATTTATCCTTACTTTTTACGGCAGCCTCATCTACTATCTCTAGACCAGGATTTTTTCGTTCACCAACTTTTTTCCTAACACACTGGTGCTTCTAAAAGGTCGACCATACAGAGATTCGTACGGTGACATACAGATACTTAATGGCAACAATTTCTAACTCTAATAACAATTCATTTACTGCAACATAAACTCTCGCAACTGCGGCTTACATACTCTTTTGACAGCCTCGAGTCTCTGAATACCATCACTTGTGAAATCCTTCTATTGGCCTTCCTCCCATATCAAGAACTTTGCAAATGTGGAAACATTAGGTGATGTGCCATAGTCAAGGTAACATCTCGGGTCTAGTCAATGTCAAACTTTGATTACCGAGCAACAATCAAACAGAACATGCACGATCAATCACGCTAACATAATCCAAACCAAAGGTGCTACTTTCAAATACACACACTCACCCATTCCCAAAATAAATTCCCTTTCAATTCTATACACCTCTAATCTATCTGAGACCCTCTTCATAATCTTCTGAACAACTCAATCTCTCTGAATGTTTCCCATTGCCAAATCTTTTTCCATTGCTTTCTTATTTCTTTATTCTATCAGGCACTAAAGATCAAACAAGTCCGTCTATTCAAAGCTCTATTCACCATGAGTACTCTTGTACGCTGAAACCCAGATTTTCTGTATTGATATATCCTCTGATATTCTTACAACCTTGGCATTTCCATTTGCCTTATGGTCATACATTTGTTTCATTCATCAGTCTCCCCGGGGTTCACTTATCATCCCCTTTCTAATCATCATGCTTAACTTCAGGTAGGAGTCTAGGTTCCTTCTCTCACGTCTCCTCACACTGAATTTGTACATGGCACAGTTCTCATATTTATTTTTTTGAAATTCTCTTCAGTAAGTTCCTCTTAAGTTTTCCCTAATTCTAATTCTTCAACTAAGGTCCTCGGATACAAATGAGTAAGCCATCTTTTTTTACTACTTGCACTATGGAGACTCCATGTTCTCTCCTGATAAGACAACAT
>CAJHQP010008760.1:0-25379 GCA_905132765.1 Moricandia arvensis | reverse complement strand
CCCTCGCATTACTCCTCTAAAGATTTTGTCAAGAGGCGCAGAGACAGAACAAGCGTGAGAACAAGCTAACTAGAGTTCCTGTCGATGACTGAATGTCTCAGCCTAAGCAAAAAGACGACCAACTGTGTCTCTGGGTCATCTTTTTCTTGGTCGTCTAGAATATATCATGCATGTAAATGGAATCCGTCCAACTTTCTTCTGCCTTCAACAAGTATAAATAAAAGGTATGCTACAAACGCATGATAAAATGGCTGTAGATGATAGAGAATCCCAATTAAGGCTACTAATTACATGAAAATTATTTATCTTATAAAGGACGCAGTCTTGCATAAACACAATGGAAAACACAGAGACCAACAAATTAGAAGTGAAGCAACACTTGACATACACAACTTATGGCACTGAAACAAACAAATCAATGCCTAATCAATTAGCTTTCAGTCTTCTTCCCTACAGCCTTTTTTGCTCTTATTCTTCTCTTCTTCTTCTGCTCTCACCTTCCAAGCTAAAACCTTTACACTCCTGCCCAAACTAAGAAAAATGAAAAGCTCTATAACCAGCTGCATCGATCAATATTAATCCAAACTTTTCTACTGACACTATGTGGCCCCTCTACACTGCCTTTTTATTCGGCTGTTCTGCAGAAAAAGCAAACGCCTCTACTTCGAGTTATCTACGCTGAAACAAAAACAAGCCTAAGCAGGTTCCTTGAACTAACTAAACTAACCAATCAATATGTTGCTTAGTGCATAATGATAATCAATGGTAGCAATTAAAGTCAACAAACAGACCCTGCTACCAGGAGCGTCACCTACTTTGCGCTCAGCACCTATCTTACATCATCCATTCAAAAACATCTTCCTACTCGTGCTATCCTTTGCGGCATATCCTCTTCATCCATGCAGGTACGGCCATCTATATAAAATCTCCACCGCCTTCTAGTATCACATCTTCTTTCTTCAACAACCTTAGCCTCAACCTAATGATTCAGGTCAAAACAGATCCTCTTTAATTAGGGTTTTCTTAATAAAATTTGAATTTCTAATATACATTTAGAGGGCGTGATTAAGAATGCCATTTACAGTACCTTCATCAGGATCAAGCTTCAAGCCTCTGGCTCTTTGAAGAAGCTTCAACGGCTTGGCGTTGCCTTTCGCCAGCCTCCCCCCCCATTGTCTTCCTCGCTCGTTCTGAGTTTCCGCTATCCCTGTTTACTTTAGCTCTCTCTGTGTTCCTTTTACGAGCTTCTCCTCGCCATCTAAACACGGAATCATCCTTTTCAATTAGGCAAGGCAAAGAAAGAGATTCTCTGCTTTTTTCCTTCAGTCCTTTTTGTATGAATGCTATATATAGGTTGTCTTCAGAATATGGCTCTCTTGAATCCTCTAACGGCCTTTTTATTTTTATTAAACCAAATCAGACCATATTCGAAACAATAATCATGCGCATAGAATAGGTTCCACTGCCCACAAAAATAGCGTAATAAAACTATTTTTAATGTACTTTTCTTTTTTTCTCAAATACAATCAAAAACTTTTAAATAAATAAATTAATTAATGTATTGTTAAAAAAATAATAATAATGAAATAATGACAAAAATAGCATCTAAAAAGTTCTCCCCCTTCCTTCTTCTCCTTCCCCCCGTTCCTCTGAAATAGCACCCAAAAAAATAACCAAAATAGATTGCTTCTAAAGGATTAAATATACATTCTATACATTTAACATTTAGGTTAACTATCCTAAACATAGGTTTAAAGTTATGCGGATTAGTTTTGAGCGTAATGTTTAAAATTTTAAATATAAAAATTTAAAATAAAATGCCTCTATTTTGCGGTATTTTAAGCCCGGTCTATTTTCGATTAAAATTTTCAAAAAAATACTATTGAAATTTAGCTTATAGATGATATATTTAGAAAATAGAATGACAATTTAAAAACAAATATGGAAACCACATAATATATTGGATATCTTATTGTTGGCCGGGTGTTTTATGCATGATATTCATGTTTTTAGTGGGTGAGCGTGTGTTTTCATTAACTCTTATTATGTAAAAGATTCGTAGGGATCCCGTATTGTTGCGTGACAGCCTTTTATACTTACTCAGCATAGTACGCGATTTCTGAGGCCGCTTTTTTTAAATGCAGATTCAATTTGTTTTTTTTTTGTTTTTTTTTTTTTTTTCAGAAAAATATATTAAGTTTCTTGTTTAAGCCATGTATCTTATCACATTTGTATAGATGTTTAAAATGTAAATAAAGTTTAGGCAAAATTTGAAATTAGCTTGGAAAATATTTGCCATAAGTCGATATTCTATATGCATAAACACTTACACTTTATAAGCATAACAACCTCTCTTTAATGGTTTCATAGTATAAAATGAGATTACCACAAATATTGATGCAAAGTCGAAAATTAGCCTGGAGATATTGACACTAGGTCGAGTTCTATATGTATAGGTACTTTAGACCTCAGCAACGGCAGCTTCTTAAGCGGTCTTAAGGTTCTAATACTTTAAGTTAAGTGATTACTAAAAGAATAAAACAAGGCCGATGCCCGACTAGGCATGAGTCCGTAGTTTAAGGATTTTTTTGCACAATCCTTGATTGACGTGAGGCAATGGCGAAGGGGTTTCGGAGCAGAGAGAAAAAAGAATCATTCGCGATAAACACGATAAAAAAAAAACGCCTCTCGGCCTGAAAAGCGAGATTCGAAGCGATTCGGCTCTCGTCGACAAACAAGGTAAATCGAGAGGCATTGTATGTGTTGATAAATTGGATCAGGAAAACGTTATGATGTATCCTTCTTTCTATTACGATTTTGTTGTGCTTTCAACTGCATTTGCGGCGCGCCCGGGCGCATCTTTGATTTTCGTTAGGGTTGAAAACGCATTTGTTTTTCAATCATATATGGGTTTATGCTCGTTTGTAGTTAAGCGTTTAAACACGATTTCTGATTTTCATCGAATTAGAAATTTTCTTTATGATTGAAGTTAGGTTTGGTAAGTTTTTGTACTTTCATCGACCCCCTCACATTAGCGAGCATTTTTCGTTTGTTAGTTAGAGGTTCAAAACGTTGCTTCAATCTATGCGGATTTGCTCCTTTGTAGTTAGCGCCGTTTCAAAACTGCATTTAGAGTTTCCAATCGATTTCAGAACTTTTCGATAGAAGTTAGGGTTTGAAAACGTTTGTTTTCTGCTATTGAGTTGTGATTATTCCTCAACCTTCTTGCGCTCTGAAACTTCTTCTCTTTCAGTATTGTAGTAGATTGTGATATTATTGTGTTTTATTAGTATATTAACTTATAGATGTTGCTATTTTTAGACGTTACTCAACCCATGCCGGACGGCTATAGCTATAGCCAGTCTTCTTCTTCAGACGCAGTATGCCGTGAAGAGTATGCCCTCGCATTCTCAGCGAGAAGCTGATCTCTTACGCCAATGGAACTGAGGTTCAGTACCCTCTTGAAACAGATGGCCTGATGATGGAATTCGGTAAGGACCTGCTACTGGCGGCCTGAGCAGGTTTGCAACAGCTTACACACGAAAACCCGGGAGAAGGTACTTTACATTGACAATGCTGACGACGGAGACTGCCATGCTCTGAATGTGGACGTCAGGTATTGGCAGCCGAGCATGAGCCTGACTATCAGAGACAACGTTAGGCCCAAGCTTAATGTTAAGCGTGAAGAGAGTGATCATAAGCTGGTTAAGCTAGGCAGAGAGTGGCGGAGTTAGCTGAGAAGAAATCATGGTTACAAATGCATTACCCATTGCGTTATTATCTGCTGATGCGTCCTAATATGTGTGGCTCGGTCATGATCAAATGGGAGAGGCAGTTAGGTTCATTTCCCACTGTTTTTTGCAATAGTTGTGAGTGCATATATTAACACTTTAACTTGTACTATCATTTGTTATTGAAGTTAAAAATAGTATTAAGTTCGCTAAATTAACTGCTCTGAGTAGGTATGTTTAAATGCGAGTTAAGATGTTTTCTACCCTCCTAACTCCTCTGAGGGTGATAGGTGTAAATGCCAATCTAACTTTAACTACCTCCTAATTAGCTACTTAAAGCAGCTGTGCATGCTAGTATAGTGTCACAGTCCACATTCTAAAACATGAATAACACCCCATGGTTTTGTTAACCGGGCTGAATATGTCAATCTCCATTGACCTTGAATCACCGGAGCAAGTTTGCTGTTAGTAGCCAAACTTTCATTGATGCCGTCTAGTTGTGAGAGAGAGGAAATGGCGTGGCACACGGATTCATGTTCGCGAATGCGTATACAGAACAATTGAAAGAATGATTTAATTAAAATATATGGAACAATTTGCTGATGAATATAATAATTGTTGTATTTTAATTTTTTAATTATGCATAAATAAAATTTTCATCTTTTAATTTTCAAAAATAAAATATTATTTTATCTTAAGGATTCGCCGGATTGCGATATCATCATTGCAATGTAAATGGATTAGCAGTCCTTAAACTATTACAAAAAACCAAAAAAATAATTTAAAATTCCTAAAAGATTCTAAAAGACAACTCCACCATTGGGATCCCCTCTTACATTTCTTATTCTTGCATAGATGTATTAATGGTTCTCGCGATATAAAATGTATTGTGGCTTTTATACGAAAAGATTTTTACGGGTGTATACACCCATCTATTGAAGGGTTTAAAAAATTTTCAAAGTTATGACTTGTGTCATTCATATGTATAAATGTTCGTACAGTTACAAGAAAAAAAAATAATAAGATGTCACGTACATACAAAAAAAATAATATAATAATAAGAATGACGCTTTTAGCGTCGCAAGCGCCTGCATTCGTAGATATCACAACAATTTATATTGCAATATGGCTAGTCGCAACGTTCGGTAGAAGACTTAGAAGTGCTGCGCAACTTTCTTGACGATTAAAATATCTAACATTTATCGAAAATTTATCTCTATTTAAGAAAAGTATTTTTAAAATAACGTGAGTGTCCATTGTAATATATTACACAAAATGCCCATTGTATCCTAACTCTAGCTTAGATTTTCACTTATGTGTTTTTTGGTATGTCTTGTAGCAAACATTGGTACAATAGGCAAAAATAAATATAACTTGTGACTAACATTATAAACCTTAAGATTAATAGTAGGCATTATAATACATGCCCACTACTGATGATTACTCACGGCTGTCAATCTAAACCAAAATTTATCAAACATTTAAATTCATTACCTCATAGCAACACTTATTGAGTTGATAGGTATTTTAAAGAAAAATATTCTACCTCCTATTATAGCTAAAAGACATACAAACATGTACTCTCTATGTTTGAATATTCATTGTACTGCTTAGCAATATGATGACCTTGCCTTTCATTGTTATAAAATTTCCATACATTGTAGATAAATTAAAAACATTGAGTCTACGTAATATAAATAATACTGCATAAGATGCCTATGTGATTAGAACTATTATTAAAATATTTTTTATTTTACGTAAAATATCTTGGTTCGAATTCAAACTAAATAAATATACAGAAATCATTAAAAAATGGCTCTATATAACTTATTTTAAATAAGACATTTCATCAAAGTGATGCATAAAAAAAGATTGATAATTTGTATGATGTACAATGAGTTAAACTTATAAAAACGTAAACTATCGACCTACATATAGAGTTAGCTACAAACAAGATATAAAAACAAATGTGCCTATAAATGATACAATATGAAATACCAAATAATATTTTAGTCATTTAATTTTATCGTAATATATAATCATATAGTAGACTATACAATAAAGATTCACTAGTATACTATCATATTTTATATTGTGCTTTATTTCTATACCAAAAATATACCAATTCAATTTATGCATTTTAATTCTTCTTATGGCATAAAAGTAGTATTATGAAATTTATAGACGTGCACAATAGCTAAATGCGAGCAGACAAGAGTACAGCTAGTGGCGCCGGTGTGTGTGGTTGAGTGAGTGTGAGTGTATAAAATAACAGGGATCACGCAGCAGAGGTGAGAGAGTGTGTGAATGAATCTTTACAGAAGACCACGGCCATGTGATGTCTATGACGATGACTTGATCGAGTTGACAAAGATCCACAATTTTTAAGAGGATATTTAGTCTCAACGCTTATAAATGTATCCAATTACTCACCATGGATTTATCCAGTATCTATGTGTTACTGACAACGAAAAATTGCTGCAACGCTTCTTGTAGCTTATATAGATCGCGGGTATCCCCTTTCCCTTAACAAATAGCGATAAATACCATTATTTTAAAAGTTTGTGTTTTTCAGATGATTTCGCTCACACAAAAACCTAATAAGGGCGATCATTATACAGAGCTGTTCTTTAAGTTGTGCATTCTTTCTAGGGAAAAACCTTAAGGAACTGCTTTACTTATCTATATTCTTAACTGCGAGTAAAGTAAGCAAAAACTTGCATTAGTCTTAAAACTCTCAAAAAGAAATCTAGCTTACTTTTAAGGCACTTCCCCTGAGAAGTGGAACAATTATCTCATATTATATATATCTCTGTATCCGTAAGGTTGTTAATTATAACTTTTCCATTAAGAAAACCCTCTCTCTATTGATATTATCTTATTCACTATCAATTTATGCTATATATCGCACTCTTACTCTAATAGCATAGAATATGTATATCCCCTTATATCATTATTTATCATAATACGTATACTCTCATACTATCTTATATATACATCTCTATACATATATATTATCAGTAATAAATCTTCACTGCTAAATATATCGCTTATATATGTCGTTATTCGCAGTCTCTGAGTTTATACATTTAACACTAATATATGTATTTGAGCACAATCAACTCATCTTTCTTTCCTTTTGGTCTTTCTTTTTTTATTTAGTCCGACAGATAGATTCTCTTTTTTAAATGCACAAGTATACGCGAAGGCTGTATTATATCATATTTTTCTAGGCTTAGACTTCTCCTTTACAATTAACTTACAGAACCTAATTAATGTAAACAGTATCTATAAATTTAGACCAAATAAATAACGTGATTATATTTTGTGATGTTTAGCATTGAACTAGTTATCGTATTATACAATATCAAAAACTCGTATAAACATAATAAGCTTGATGATAATAAACATCTATAAATTAATAATTATTTTTTAAATTCGAGAGTTGATCGATTCAAAATATAATACAGAATTGATAAAAAGTCATAAATGCAATTGTCTTTATGAAAATATATACCTGTATATCATAGTGTGCCATAAACATACAAATTATATAATTTATATATTATCTATATCTTATATCATATATTATACTAGTATATTATAGATATTCAGTATATCATACTATGTTAGTCATAATATACTCATCAGCAATATATATAAATATTTAACTAGTTATCTCTTCTTTCTAATTTTAGCAATTTGTTCTGCTAATATTCTAGTCGTAAAACTCAGATGAATATTTAACAACCTAATATTAGATTTGTGCGATACATAAAAGGTATACTCACATAACTATAATTAAAACAATATGATAAGCTGGAATATAAACTCTTATACTGATGTACATATATAGCGTAACCCAACTATATCTTGACTATTTATAAATGAAGAACTCATTCTAAAAGGTCTAAATATGGACTTTATATAAATTAATAGAATTATTAAATTAGATAAGAATCTCTGATAGCTACAACATTATAATGGTATATAAAAATACTGGATCTATGTGACTAATATCTCAGGATAGAGATGCATATATAATATATTGTGTTGTAGAGAGAAGAGATGTGTGCATAGACTACAGGAGTGCGTGGATGAGTGTGTAGGGTCGCTGTGACAGAGAGAGATTTATGTATCTCAGTAAAGTGGAATACACCCCATTTCAAGAAAGAAACAAAGCCAACAGTATTGGCCATGTGACAGATATCTGGAATCATAAGAAACTTGCAAAGAACGGTCTGATTGACCAAGGAAGCAAGGTTAAAGACTGAGCATTTTTACCTGACAGCCGAATGTCAACCAGAACTCGTTTTAAACAACTCAACCCGAAAACGAACTGAAATAATAAAATATTTAAAATAGGTATTAAATTAGAAGAGATTAAATATCTAAACCTGGACAAATAATATTTAATCCAAACGAATATGTGAAGATAATTGCACCATATGTACACTTGATTTTATATTTTTAATTTACTTCTCTTATTTCATTAAAAATATTTATATTGATGTTGTAGCATAAGTCAAAATCATATAATTACCTAACTCCAGACAATGTGATTTGTTATTTACTTTAAAATACATATCAAGTTTTTGTTTTATGGATTAACACTTAAAAAATTTAAACAACAATTAACATTAGTATATTTTTATTTTCAGAATTTTGATTACAACCCTACTAATTGTTCAACTTATTAAAAAAATTCAACTAGTCAAGGCAATTGTAAATTACTCCCTCCGTTTCATATTGTAAGTAGTTTTAGATAAAAACACTAATATTAAAGAAGTTATTGACTTTTTAAAAATTAATATTAAATCAATAAATTCAATCAATTATAAAAAAACTAACATTATTTATTGGTTACACATTATCCAATAATATAAAAAGTACATTGAAATATGAAAACTACTTATATTATGAAACAGATATTTGTTTGCTAAAACTTACAATATAAAAAAAAAAAAATTCGATCAAAAAAAAACTACAATATAAATGGAGGGAGTATTAATTATAAGAAAGTTGCCTAATGAAGAGCTTAATTGTATTTTTTCAAAATTTAGAATATCCACCCGATCTGAAAGAACTGAAACCAAATTAAAATATAAAACCCAATTTGATATATAAAAAATACTCGGACGGATTGTAAACCTTTATACTATATTTAAATATATGAAAATCTAAAATACCCGACTACCCAAACTCCATGCCTAAATAAGTGAAGACAATAGGACCTCCTCTCAAACAAATTCTAGGACATATGTCCATATATGTCATCGTTTTATTTTATTTTCTTTTGCTTAAAATTTATGTCATCGTTCTTATTGAAACAATATAAATGAAAACCTCATGAAACTTTCTCTCTCTATCTCTCTTTTACACCGAAGATTCCCAGCCTAAAATTTCTTTCATCGCTCTAGCCTCTAGTTTCAAAAGGTTTTTTTGAGTAGTTTTTTTTTAAGTAAATCGTTTAGACGTTCTTTATTCTCATGGGTTTTGAAAATGCGTTCGTATAATATTTTCAAGCAAAGCGTTGATCATTCGTAGATATTGAGTCAAAATGGGGTTTGTGTAATACTCTCAAGCAAATATTAGATATTTCGGGTATTTTTGTCATATTTTCATAGTTTTCCAAAATGGGTTTTGAATAATTTTGCAAACCAAGCTAATTGGCCTACAAGAAGCGCTTCACGCATAACCGGGTTTCATATGAGTTTTGCAAAATGGGTTTCAGTAATTTCTTAAAAGGTTCAAATCTTTTTGAATGCTTTTTCCTCATATGGGCTGGTGTTGTTAAGCCCACAACTCACAACCAGAGGCCTGGCTTTTGGTCTCATCACTCTACAACATGCTCCAACGCCAAGCAAAGGACAGTCAACGTGTAATAGTGCTACACCTCATCAAATACAGCTGGAGACTGTTTTGAAATTCTTGGTTTCGAGCTATGGTGAAACGTGTCCTTTTATGAGGTTATCCTCACCCGAAAAACCACCCTATAAATACTAGCAGCTCATGTAGTATTTTTTCTTTTTGCAGACATAAAGCAAATAATTTCTTCTTGGGTAATGTTTTCTCTAAGCTTTCGTCTGTAATATTTCAAGCTAATAGTAGATCTTTCGTACATTTTCATAGGTTTTCAGAATGGGTTTGTTATTTTTTAAAGAAAAGTCTAAATCTTTTGAGTTCATGTATACTTCATAGGTTCTACGATACCCTAACTAGCTCTAATTAAGCATACAATCCTTGCAGTAACTAGCTAGGCGTTCAGATCATAGGCAAGCTCTTGTCTTGGTTTCATGAGATCATGTCTTTTGAATATTTTCTTCACAGATTTTCAAATGGGTTTGTGTAATTTCTCAAAAGTTTAAACCTTTTTTTCTCTTAGGGTTTTAAAAACGGGTTCTTGTAATATTTTCAAGCAAAGATTAGATCATTCCTACATGTCGACGAGGACTGTGTAATATTATCTAAGCAAAGATTTTATTCTTCATAGATTTTCAAAAATGGGTTTGAGTAATAGTTTAAAGGCAAGCTCGTTGGCCTACAAGAAGGTCTTCATGATGCTCCACTAGTAGTGAAACATCTTAAACCGGTCTCAGATGAGTTTTGCACATATGTGAAATGTTGAAATCTACCGAATGTACGCTTGGTTCTGATGATTTTATAGATTTTTGGAATGGGTTTGAGTAATTTCTCTAAAAGTTGAGAGCTTTTCAAATGTTCATGGGCTCTAGCCACTAGTTTCTTTCCGTATGTACTATTGTATTAATGTCTTTTGCTATTTTGTTTTGCAGATCAACAATAGAACAAATGGAGCCGATCGTCATACGACTGCGAAATCATCAGAACCAAGCGTACACTGGTCTAATCGGAGTAGGCCCTCACATTTTCCGTGCTTCTTTCAACACAGGGATGTACGGAATCTGGGTTCCAGGACGAATGCGCGGTGTTGCCAACCAGGTACATGTCTACGACGGAGCTGTGTCACCAACGTACAACGAAGCTCCTGGTAATATATAGGAAGTAATGTTCATGTGTGTTTTATGTCCAATAATAAAACAAACAAAAAAAAACTGAGGATTTTTTGGGTGTTTGGGGCTTTCTTCGGAACTTTGGCCTCGCTTAGGTTGCAAAATGGTGCTGTCACCATATCCGGGAGGAGGAGAACCGAGCACATGATATTAGGACCAATGGGAAACCTTGTTGTGGTTGGTCCACACGAGTTCGTAGTCTATCGAACCGTCGTCCCACGTCGGTTTTACCTTAATCTCGACTATGATGGGCTTGTGGGCCTTGGATTACCTCCTCCAGGCAATATTGCTGAAGCGAATGCTCATCCTATCTGGTAATATATTACCACTCAAATGTTCATTTATGGAAACTTAGGTGGCCCAACTCTCTTTTAAACATTAAGAAATGATAATAGTTAAACATATCTTGCAGTGCATTTGCATGTTTACTACTAATATGTAAGCGTAATTATTTGTATTCTAGGATGACCATGATGAACCAGGGTTTGCTACGAAGAAATCGATTTTCTCTTTATCTGCGAGACTATTATTTTAGTGGCACTGACGGTGGACGCCTAATCTTTGGAGATGCCAACCAAGGACATTACGTAGGCCATCACCAATATTTTGATCTCGTTGACAACTCTTACCAGTGGAAGATTCATATGTATTCGGTTACGGTTGATGGTCATCTAGGTAATAATCTTTATTTACTTGAAAATTATTTCTTTTTATCAAACTAACCAAAAATAATATATTTTTTTGTTTGCAGCACAATACTGTGATAAAGTTCTGATAGACAGTGGTTGCAAATTCATTTATGGGCCTCCTGTAAGTATATTTACTTAAAGTTAATTCAGCTTCTTTCTTCTTCTTTTTTTTTAATGTAAATATTTATTGCATTGAAAAAATGTTTTGTTTCTACTTATTGATTAGCATATTATCTATGGAATCAACCAACAAATCCTTGATCGAGAAGTAAGTTATACTTGTGTATATTATATATATATATATATATATATATATATATATATATATATATATATTTAAAATAAATTACCTTCACACTAATATATGTTTGTATGTGTGTATAATTTTTTTTATAGGTTCCACTTCATGGAACAACATTTCTTAGCCAAGCTGAGGCGACAGGCATATTAGAGAGGCCCCATGTGTCATTCAACTTTATTAATGGTGTTGAGGATGCTTCTTTGACCATTGCTCCAGCGAAGGTAAGTAATATTTTTTTTTCTTTTGATTTTTTTTTTGAGTTATTTGTTTGATTTCAATATACTTTGTAATTTTGTAGTACGTAATTGCTGATGCGGATGGACACAGATTCAGCACTGTGTTTCGACCCTTGGTATTCCAACCTGGAGATGAGCCTTACTTGTAAGTCAACATTTTTAGTTTTATTTTAACATTATCATTGTTTAGAGTTTTTTTTTTTTCAAAAGACTATTAATAATGTTAGTTTGTTATAGTGTTCTAGGTCTTCCATGGCTCCGTCAATACCACACTGTCTTCGATTTTGGGCAACGAAGGATTGGCTTTGCTCCTGCTGTCCAGTAAGCTTGTTGTTTTATGGTTTTATGTTCAGTGACCGCTTTATATTTAACGGTTAAACATTAAGGTTGTGTAATAAAAGTACTTATGAAGCTTGTTATTTTAATCTACGGTACTCTATGGTTATATTTTATTCATGTTTCTTTTAAGAAAAGAGCAAAGATATTTCCTTTTTTTTTGGAGGGACTGAATCAATCAAAAAAGTTTCTTAGATGAGTTTCGATCCATATAATCAACTCATAGGGAATGAGAGAGTTTTTCTGAACGCCAAGATTATATAGAGTTGATTATTATCAAAGGATTTGTTTTCTTGCGCGTCACTGTCTTTCTTACAAAAGGATTTGGTTTTGCTTGATCAATTTGGAGGTGTTTTTGTGTGATATACGTGGTTGATTCTTCAGTTTAGGATCTTAGGAAGCTTTGTTTATTCGAGAGTATTACACTGGAGTTGAGGTTGGGCTAAGAATTTCATACAAATTTAATAATGATCTGATGATGTAATTTTATAGGCTAGGCGGGGCCTACACCAATTAGAAACATTTTGATGAGGCCCATCTTATCTTTAACTCAAGGATGAACCAACCTTCGTTTGGTATTCACACCACACGGTGTCGTTTCTAATTAGCACGTGAAACGTCGTCGTAAAATACCTAGGGTTAGGACAGACTCTTCGAGTCTCTTGCCCACGTGGCTAATAGTCATTGGTTCACTTTTGTTATTCCAATAGATCATTGAAGGTGTTCAGACACTCTCTTGCTTCAGTATCTTCGCCGCCTCCTCCTCCGATATGGCCACCGTCACATCCAATGCGCCGCCTAAATCCCTTTCTTTCTCACTCTCCAAATCTCTAAAACCCCTAATCCCCAAATCTCCATCTCTCTCCTTTCCACTTCGCAAGAATCACCAGCGTCAATGCCTATCCATAAACGCCGCCGTATCGCCACCGCCATCTTCCGAAACAAGAAACGCACCTTCACCGGATTACAGAGTAGAGATCCTCTCAGAATCATTACCATTCATCCAGAAATTCCGAGGGAAGACCATCGTCGTCAAATACGGCGGCGCAGCCATGACGTCGCCGGAACTCAAAGCCTCCGTCGTAAGCGACCTCGTTCTCCTCGCGTGCGTCGGTCTCCGTCCCATCCTCGTCCACGGCGGAGGTCCCGATATCAACCGTTACCTTAAACAACTCAACATCCCGGCTGAGTTCCGCGACGGGCTTCGCGTGACCGACGCCACGACGATGGAGATCGTATCCATGGTTCTTGTCGGAAAGGTCAACAAGAATCTCGTTTCCCTAATCAACGCAGCCGGAGCCACTGCTGTGGGGTTATCCGGACACGACGGTCGTCTTCTAACCGCACGACCAGTCCCTAACTCAGATCAGTTAGGTTTTGTCGGAGAAGTTGCAAGAGTTGACCCAAACGTGTTGCGTCCACTCGTTGATTACGGTTACATTCCAGTGATTGCCTCCGTTGCAGCAGATGAAGCTGGACAAGCTTACAACATCAATGCAGATACGGTGGCAGGGGAGCTCGCGGCGGCGTTAGGAGCTGAGAAGCTGATTCTTCTGACTGACGTGGCGGGGATCTTGGAGGATAAAGATGATCCGGGGAGCTTGGTGAAGGAGATTGATATAAAAGGAGTGAAGAAGATGATTGCAGATGGGAAAGTTGCTGGTGGGATGATACCAAAGGTGACATGTTGTATAAGGTCTCTTGCTCAAGGAGTGAAGACAGCTAGTATTATTGATGGGAGGAGACAACATTCTCTGCTTCATGAGATCATGTCTGATGAAGGAGCTGGGACTATGATTACTGGATGAACTATGACCATCAAGTTCATGTTATTGTGTGGTTAAGTTGAGTTAAATCTTTTTCTCTCTTTGGAGACAATAAGGATTAGTTGAGTTAATCTAAATCTTTCTCTTTTTTGGTTAGCTTTGTTACTGTTTCTACATTTTGTCAAAACTATCTCTGAGTGTTGGCACATGTTAGACTCTTCATGCTTTGGTTACTTCCTGATAACAAGACAGGACTAAGCGGTTCCAGAACTTCATAGTTCCTGATTTTAACTTTTAAGTGTCAACCTATCCTCACGTACATCTTAAAAGGGATGGGCCTCCCACTCCCAAGGTGTGGGCCTCCCACTCCCAAGGGGAGGGCCTTCGAACCTATCCTCACATAATTGTCAACGTGATATAAAGCCGAATAACATTTTAAGGGCTTGGGCCTCCCAAGATTAGTTTTTTTCTGTGTCCAAAGCCCAACACTCGAATCTTATTACCTGATCAAAGCTTTTCATTACTATTCGACTTTTTCTCACTTTGTTCGTGGGTTCGGCCACATATTGCGATCCATTTCAATATAATTAATTACTAAATATAAGAAAATAATATATATATGTTCGTCGATTTTACAAAAATTTATATATATGTATAAGTACTAAAATACAAATATTAGATTTAAATATTAATCAAAAATATTATCAAAACCTTATAAATAAAATAACTTTTTGTCACAAAAATAAAATAACCAATAGAAGCACAACACATGATTACTATATAGGAATATATATTGAAATTTAATATTAAAATAATTTATTTTTAAAATACCCCAAAAACAATGAAGTTTATCTAATATGTATTTTTAATAAGAAAAGTAAAATAATATTTATAGCTTAATTTTTCGTATGAACTTCCTTTGTGAATTTTTTTTCTCAAACGATTACAATATATGATTTCCATCAAAATTTGATGGACCTTAAAAACATTGTTATTACCTTCAACAACATTAGATATGTGAAGCAATGTTTCAACCCACTCATTTAGATCGACCAGATATGGATTGTCGACACAAAAGAAGTCCTAGCGAAAAGGAGAAATAATTACAACATTTGATCACTTAAAACATCTTGTGGTGTTGGAAAAGAATTTCAAACTCATCGACGGTAAGCCACATACCCGTATTCATTGACCGTTGCGTATAGGTAAGAGTTTCGTGAAGATTCAGCGGTTTCAAAACATTTGCGCCATAATTATTGTTATTTTCGATCATTTGAGCGGTTCCAATATTTTTTTGTTATTCAATACTATAAAATGAATTATATTATCAATATATTATAAATTGTCTATAACACAAAAAGATATATTTATCATAATCTTTTGAATATTGTTTACTTATAACAATATGTGTTGAAATGGAAAAAGATTGTGTATATGTGTGATTGATGAGGATTTGGTGGGGGGTTATGCAGTTTTGAAAACAAAAATTACATGGATTTGGGTGTTTAAAAATCAAAACAATAGTAGACAATATGAAAAGGCATCAAAAACTAAAATACGAAAAACATAAAACAGTAAAGTGAAAGATATGTTACGATGAAAGATAGTTTATAATATAGACTTAAAATTTATATGAAATGTATAAAATTTTATTTGTGTATATGTTGTACAGTTTTTAAATATTTTTCGATTATGTAAATTTATCATTATTTCAACATTTCCATGGAATCATATATATTACTTTACTATTTAATAAAATTTTATATATAAAACTTGTGTTGTAACTAATTTAGGATGCATAGGTACTATAATATGCGATTGCAAATTGTAGTATTGATGTTACTTGGTTATTATAACTTGGTTATGTGAATATAAATTAAACAAACAGTTTTTATCGTAACTAGTGTTCTTTTTTTAAATAATTAAAATTATTAACTAAAAAACTTTAAAATATTGTGTGTTTTATTCTCAGATTAATTTTATCGTCATTTTGTAACTGTTTTATTTAATGATTTTTTATGAAAAGCATATAAAATTGTTAGAAAAAAACAAAACATTGTGAAATGACTTAATACAATCTAGATAGTACATTTTTATTATCTATTAGTTATTTTTGTCAACTTAAATAAATATAATCATTTTGTTTCCTGAAAGGTTAATTATGTAGTAATTTATAAGTTATTTATGTAAAATTTAATAAGTTAGTTTCACAATAATTTGATCAACTTATTGAAAAATGGTAATGGTTAATCTTTTATAGCAGTATTTAAAGCGATGAAAGTATAGTTGTGCTAATCATTATTGATAGGTTATTTTCAATTGATAATACCTTGAAATTTGGCATATAAAGGGAAGCTTCATAACCTTCGCGTTCATGCATATACCCCGATTCAATATAAAAAAGTGTATAGTTTTACACGTAGTACATGCACTCAACTAGGGATGTTAAAACGGGCTTGTCCGGCCCGTTTACGTCCAAGCCCGTTTATGTCCAAGCCCGTTTAGAAAATGTCCATTTAAAGCCCGTTTAAATCAAGCCCGTTTAAAACCCGTTATGTGAAGCCCGTTTAATATGAAACCCGTTTAAGCCCGTTTAGGGCCCGTTTATTTAAAAAAAAATAAGCATAACTTTTTTTTGTATAATAACATTTTACTTCAGTCAAACCTGTCAAATAAAATAAAAATCCATAACCATTACATTACATTGTTTTGTTTCAACTAAAAATTCAAAGTTTACAAATCATAACATAATTAAAATGTAAAGTGTGAACTTTACACCAAATCATTGTCCATACCATAAACTTAATATTATTTTTTTCCTGATTGGACTACCAAAGACCTGTCAATAATAAAAAAATAACCTATTATTATATATTTTCATCAAACAAATTATAAACTGATATAAAACATAACCAAAATATTAAATACCATTGTTCCATCAAACATTTCAATCTTTTGATGTTGAAGATTCCACTCCTGAAGTGCTTGCTTTCTTTTTAACCTCTTCATTTTCATCAAAGAGGTCTTCAATAGTACCTACAAATTATAATATGAATTAGTGACAAAAATAATCATAAATGGTTTTATAAGCTTTACCTTCATATTCAGCAAAACCGCGCAACCAATTCCTAGTGCAAAGAAGAGCTTGGACATTTTTAGGCAAGAGACGGTTTCGGTAAGGAGTTAAAACCCGAGATCCAATGCTAAAGGCAGACTCAGAAGCTACTGTGGTGATCGGAATGCTGAGGATGTCACGAGCCATAGATGCTAAATCCCCAAATCGATGTTGGTTCTCTTTCCAATAACTCAAGACATCCAAATCTAAGTTAGCCTTTCTATTGAGTCTTGGCTCTTCCAAGTAGATATCCAAATGTGTCTTTGGATCACTAGCTCCACCTCCAATGCTCTTTTCCAAGTAGACATCAAGAGCAGCAGTCTGTCTACATATATGTTGACAATCAGGATTTAAAAAACCCCATTTTAAAACAAATCCACAAAATAATTGAATGAACAACAACAAAATCAGTTTGAAACAGTAGTTACAGTAACAATTTTAAAAAAAAAACGAACCTTGAGGGTATCTAAGATGTGAGGAAGAGAGAGCGAAGAAGAATACACGAGATATACACCAAAAGACAAATCGAAACCCTAGAAGCTTCCCGATTCGATTCACAGACTCATGAAAAGAGCAGTTTAAGACTTTGATGAAAAGAGCAGTTTGAGACTTTGATGAAAAGCGGCAAGAAACTGAAGAACGACAAATAGATTAGGTTAGGGATCTTACCACCCAAAAACGACAACGTTTAAAGTTGAGAAAAAAAAAATAAACGAGCCAAACGGACTGTCCGATTATTTTGATTAAAACCCGTTTATTAAACGGACATAAGCGGACACATCCGACTAAGCCCGTTTAAGATCATTAAGTAATCGGGCTTTTAACGGACACTAAAATTACACCAAGCCCGTTTATGTCCATTTATACAAAGCCCTAATTAACATCCCTACACTCAACCAACTCCATTCATCTTTATAGATATGAAGTCTCTATTTAATTTACAAAGTCTCTATTTGGCTACAAAAGTCTTATCTAATTTTTTTTATGATGATGATAAAGAAAGATTATTTTTAATTCAAGTGGAGGTCGAGGTGTTTCTTCCATATGCTTATTTATTTCTCGTAAATTAGTGTTGAAACTGACTGCCTGGCTAAAACACATCTCTGTTTTTTTTTTTTTGAGACAATTGTACTTACTGAACTCTAGTTTGCTAATGAACTGTCTTTACTGTTCTAGCTTATTTGGGCCTGGGTTTCTTTCTTGGGCTTTCTTTGCTCCCAAGGTTTTCTTATCCTTTATGGTCTGACCCAATCAAGGAACAGCTGAATCCAGAGCATACACTCTGGTGTGGTATTAGCCTGGCCCAGACAGAGACTTTCAACAGAGTGGTGGAGCACACGAGACAGAGATGGTAGGCTACACAGAACCTTCCTTTTAAAAACAATGTCACCGACTTTTGGACCCACGAATCTATTGAGATCTTTCAATGACTCATTTTAACTCCAAAGTCCCACACAAGTTGCTCTCTTTCTTAATAACTTTTGTCCTCTTCTTCACTTATTGAGATGCTTTTCTTCTACTTGATTGGCTGAGTTTTTAACTGTAAACTGACACTAACTGTCTTGAGTCATGTCCGAACATTAAACACTGTTGTGTAAGATCTAAATTTAATTTTCTTTTGTCTGTCTTATTCGAGTTGCCGAATCTCAAGAACAACCATTGCACTGATTTCAACCTTTTTGATACTTTTCATGTCCTAATAACACCAAAAAATTAGATTCTTTCAAAATTTTAGATCAAACGAAATCTTTAACCAGTAAAAAGAAACAAAGAACATCATTATTTCATCAAAACAGATCATGTCTTTTTTGGTCATCATCATCATCATCAATGCCTATCTAGTAAACACATAGCCACTACCTTTCAACCGCGAGAAAGCTAAGTCTTTTCAGTAAAACAAGAAAGAAAAAACAACGAGCAATGTTCATCATCATCATCTAAATGGTTTCCCTCTTTAGCTTTCAGCGGAGAAAGGATAAGAACACTCTTTGTTAAATGGACTTCACCGTGTCCAGAACGATCCCTCTTGTTCTTCCCGGTGCTCCACCGTTGATTGAAGCTAAATCCAACACAATCCTGCTCACCAAAACATGTTCCTTCAACGAAAAACCCTATAGAGAGATCAATCTAGATTCAATAAAAACAAGAACTTACATGTCATTCTTGGTTGCTTCTCCTGTTTCTTGAATCATAATCTTATCATCCATCTTTGTCACAGTGTGCTCCTTGGGAAGATCAATCCCTTCTACTGCTTTCATCAAACAATCACAATGAGATCCATTAACCTCATTAGTATACAACATTGTGTCTACTCTTAGGTTTTGTTTTTTATTACCTTCTACACCATTCACAGGAGCGTCATCATTGATCCCCAAGAGATTCTGAAACAGAGAGTCATTGTTATTTATTATCAAACTCCTTTAAGAGGATTATTCTTTTCAAAACAATAAAGTCACCTTTAGGTTCTTGTAGCATTCATCAAGGTTGTCATTATACAGGATATGTTCAAATATCCCTGAGGATTTTCCAGCTTTGATTTCAGCTTCAGCGTTTCTAAGCCGCTTTTGAATCTGCTCCTCTGTCTCAGTTCCTCTGTTGTTTCACATCATTTGAAACTTTACAATAAAAGATCTGAAGAAACATTAACACTTATGGTAAAAAAATCTTTGATTGTTACCTAGCACGGAGACGATCTTCAAGCTCCTTCATTGAAGGAGGACATACGAATATGAATATAGCATCAAGAGAACTCGCCTTCACAGACCTTGCTCCTTGAACATCAATGTCAAGAATGCATCTCTACACACATACAAAAGAAAAGAATCTGATCATTTTAAAGATCAGCAGCATGAAAGAGATGAAACAAAAGCTGATCTCGTTCTCACCTTTCCTGAATCTGTTACAACCTCAACAGACTCAATGCTAGTTCCGTATAGATTACCATGAACAGAAGCAAACTCAAGAAACTTCCCGTCATTGATCTCTTTCTCCATCACAGTTTTATCAGTGAAATGGTAATGAACACCGTTCTTCTCCATACACCTCGGAGAACGAGTTGTGTGGCTCACAGAGAACCCAAACATTGAAGGAAACTCTTTCATAAGCATACTTATAAGCGTTCCTTTACCAACTCCAGAAGGACCGCTTATGACAATAGGCTTCTCTGCGTTTCCTCTCACTCCTTTACTCCAAGCAACAACCTCTTTCCCTAAGAGTTTCCTTTGTTCTCGGACAAAAGGACTGTCCACCTATGTCAAACGTTCAGACATATGAGAAAAACAAACCGATAAGATTCTGTTCTAGTAACACTGATGTCTCCAGGTACTAACCTCAAGGAACCAGATAGAGTCGTCTGAAGCTGAGCCTTTTTTGATAACCAAGATCCGGCCATGTTTAAGAACAATGGCGGAGTAACCCTTGCAGGGCTTAGGGCCTGTTCCAAGAACAGTAGGACTGGACCTGAAACAGACTTCAAATCCTTAAGACTCCACATTAATGGGAAGCAGAAACAAATAGGACCAAGATGGAATCATAGAACACACACCACTTGTTGGTGGTTTTGTCATGAATCTGGACTCCAAGGAACAATGGGTTCCCTTCATGATTCCCACCAATCACATACTGCAATGATAAACAACCTCAAGATCAAACCAAGGTCCAAGAATCAAGAACAGTCTCAGAGTAAGAGGCTTACGGATCGATCCCCAATTTGGACAGATGTATCTCTGTCTTCGGTTTTGACGCCAAAGCCATTGGTGTGTTGTCCATTCTCCAGATGATCCACAAAGAAAGCTGGTGCTTCTCCCTATTGATAAGAAGCAAAGAATGTGAGAAACCAATGAACGGAGAAGCGCAACGAAGTGAATCTGGCGCCAAAAGAGGCTCACCATAGAGGTTTTTCTAAGCTTCCAAGAGAAGACACAACTCAGCCTGAGCTATGTCACAATCACAAAACAAGAGATCAAACACACAAACAAAGAACAACAAAATAAAGGTTAGACCTTTCTTGTGTTTTTTCAAAACCCATCAAAACAAAACACAAAACTTTGGAAACAAAACTATCAATGAAACAAAAGAAACCAAACCCAGGATACAATGACTTCTCTCTTAATCTCAAAAATCAAAAAGGTTAGACCTTTCTCGTGTTTTTCAAAACCCATCAAAACAAAACACAAAACTTTAGGAAAAAACGTAAACATAGATCCGAAACAAAACTATCTACGGAACAAAAGAAACCAAACCCAGAAAGCATTGGTCCGTACCTAGGAATATGAACAACGTGAGGAAAGATGAGAGCTTTTGGATCGAATTGGGAGGAGAGGATTGTGTAATTTATATTCGGCAACTATGAAAAAAAAAAAAGAGTGGGGAGATGAGAGAATTGAGAAACAAGTTTTTGGGTGGTGCTTTAATTGAAGAACAAGATTTGAGTTTTTAATGGCAAATCGATGGTATCTCTCTGGAATTTGATGTGAATCGTCGACAAGTCCCAAGACAACTTGGAGACAAAAGCGGCCGTGACGGTGTGACCTCTAGGAAATCTCGGAGCACCTTCTTTTTATAATAAGGTTAATTATTGTTTATTCTAATAATATTGTTTGAATTAAAGTTTTGATTTTTCATTAAAAAATTATAGTCAAGACAAAAAGTAATTTTTAAAAAATTGATGGGATATTCCAATAGTAACGTTTAATTAAAGCTTTAATTTCATTACAAAGTTTAGCCAAAATAAATATATTTTTTTAGAAATTGATGGGGTGAAATTTTGTATATTGGTTGTTTTGTGGTAATCACCAAACGTAAACAAATCTTATATATTATATTTTGGATTATAATTATATATTAATATTATAATGTAATAATATATATTTAAAAAATATATATAATGTTTATATATAAAAAATTTGTTTGAGAAAACGATATCAAATATTATGAAAAAGGCATAGGAAATACAAAAACTTTATTCTTTATTTTTTTAATTAATGGTGAAAATTTTGTATATGGTTGTTTTGCGTGATGGTAAGGGCCACTTTATTCTTTATACACATTTCAATTTGAGATATGAAGGAAGTAGTATTAGTATTTTTTGAAATTTATGTCAACCGGCATTTATTATACGTACTTCATTTGAAATTTAAGTGGCACTAACTTTACGGAAAGATAATAACTTTTCCAATTTTCTGACTTTTTAGTGTAATACAATAATTATGACCTAAGAATAATCAATTTTCATTTGTTGCTAACTTTTTTTTTTATTTGTTGGTAATCGATCAAGAAAATAATTCTACAAAAACTATACGATCACACCATTCTAAAGTTTACCTCAATTATATAGGAGTATAATGTAATACGTTGTTGACAACAATACTCAAGTAGACAGACAAAAATAAATAAAAACCACTCACTCCACCAATTATCCTATTTTCTTATAGATAGATGCATTTTTTTTTAAATGATGCCTGACTCTTGCAGTTTTAAGATTTAGGTTTCAACCTTAAAATTTAATATACATTAATATATATATATATATATATGTGTGTTTACAAATAAAAAATACATATTTAAATGAGTGATTTACATCCAAAGTCACTTTTTGAGTTTTTATTACAGTTAAGACACTTATTGGTACTGAGGTACTTTTCTCTAACCAAGTCAAAACTAGACGTGACTTGTTTGGTTTCATTTTCTTCTGGTTAGTTCTTTTTCTTTAAAATATTTTTTTTAATCAGATATTTCTTTTTCTTTTTCATCGGTGCATAATTTTTTTTTTAGAAATTTGCAATTCATGCTTTGTAACTACGTCTCACTATTCTAAACTATTGCACTTCCTCTACCACGACGTCTCTTATTCTCCTCCACCAATACGCAATGACTCTTTCGCGTCTCCTCCTTTCGACTCACAAACATACCCAAACTCAATCCGTGACCGTAAAACATTTTCCTCGACACAAATTAACCGCAATGGTTGTCGAGAGTCAACGTTGCTTCTGTCTCCACGTTACAGAGAAAAGCTCGAGCAACAATGGTGACTTGTCTTCATTTTTCACATTTGGTCCTTCAATTTTTTAGTTATTTTCAGTTTGATCACATACTTTAAAAAAATTACATATACATCCTCGTGAATTAACCCCAAACTTCTAAACATGCATTTGAGCCCTTTTTAATATTACAAAATGAGTCCCTCACACTTAGGTTTGATCTCAATTTGGTTTAAACTCATGAAATTTCTCAAAATTAGCCAATTATGAACTTCAAATTTGTTAATGCAGTTGAACACACATATACACAAACAACAAACTGCATCATAAAATAATTTAAATGAACTAAACTAAAAGCTAAAAATTATAAAGATAAATTAGATATGAAAAACACACAAAACCATGTGTATACCCTATTGTTATTTACGCCATCATCATCTTGAATTGATCTATTATGTTAAGTATTTTGGTATTTTTGAGTAAGTAACCGCCACTTCATTTATATGTGTATAACTTCTTCACATATTTTTATTCGACTTTGTGTACACATGTACACGAAGCATTGTGTACAATTAAAGTATGCTTCTATGTAGAAAATTATTGTTTTATGTATAATTGGGTTATGTACACCATGTGTCGCGTACACATGTACAAAAATTCAGTATAACCTCGTTTCAAATAAAAATATGTTTTCATGTAGAAAAATTATTGTTTTATGTATAATTGGGTTATGTACACCATGTGTCAAGTACACGTGTACATCAAGTCAAACAAAAATAGGTCAATTAAAAATATATATCAAGTCAACAAAAATATATCAAGTCAAAAATAAATTCATTTGATTTTAGTTCATTTAAATAATTTTGGAATGCATTTAGATGTTTTATGTGTATATATATGTTCAACTGTATTAACACGAGTTGGATCACATAATCAACTAATTTAGGGAAACCAAAAAGAAAATGTTTATTTTTAAAAGTTATGGAGGCGAAATGAAAGCAAACAAAAGATCAAAGACTATTCGTGCAATTATAAAGTGGGTTGAAATGTATACTTGTAGGGTCTCGTAGTCTTCAAATAATTTAATGTGTTGTTCTTCTATAGACATTTAAAAATACATAACATACATTTGTAAGTTTCAATATTTGGACATTTAAATAGCATTCGACTGTATAACACAAATCTCGTTGTCCACATATACATTGGTTCACATGTACACTGATATATGTTAGCTTGTTGTCCATGTATTCTTGTTCTCATCTCATTATCGACCAATATCTACATTCCAATTTTAGCAGATACCAGAAGCTTCGTGTCTATGATTCCACACCATCAAAATTCATTTAAAATATAATAGAAGCTAAATTGCACATTTGTAAATATGAGACCAAGTCAAAATGATTTATATGCAAATCAAAAACATCTAGGGTAAAAACAAAACAAAAAAAATGGCAGGGACCAATGTTTGGTCTGAACTACACAATTAAAAGTCTTGAGACAAATTAGTGAATAAACATGAACAAATTAGAAGTTTGAGATAAATTGGAGAATAAACAAGAGTTGAAGGATCAAATGTGCAAATAATCAAAAGTTCACCATTGTTGCTCCAGTGAAGCTTTTTCTTTGATCTGTGACTAATGCGACGACGATTCTGGCGGCCGCAACTCTGGTTCCGAGCATGAAGACCACGAAGAGGAGGTGATGATTTGACTTAATGCTGATTGCAGCAGAGCTCTATCGGATCAGACTCGGGTTTGAGGTTGTTCCGTCACGTCGATGTTGGCTTATCACAGAGATCTATTCATGGATTGAGTTTGAGCGTCACTGAAGATAAAACCCGTAGAGATGGAAGAACACCGCGGTAGATGGAGCTCGCCGTAGTTGAAGATTCTGGTGGAGAACTTGTCGATTTGGAACAATTTTGATATCCATAGTACGCGGCGTGTCTATATATCTTCTTCATTTTAGTAACCACGGTTTTATATGTAGAAGAAATTTGTGTTTTCAGTATTTTAAATGATAAAAAAAAAGAGAATAAGAGAAAAGAGATGGGGACCACCATAGTTACGTTTTAGTTAGAAAATTTAGTAAAAGTTAGAAAAAATGTTTGGATAGAAGAAAATGTCCTAGAGTGAAATTAAAAAGTCAAAAGTTTTATAGTGTAATTGTTTTTATTTAAATACAGCTTCTTCTAAT
>CAJHQP010008759.1:0-25388 GCA_905132765.1 Moricandia arvensis | reverse complement strand
CCTCAAGCTCCAAAGTTCTCTATGAATCTCTCCAATTGTGTCGTCCAAAAGAGTACCTGAAACTAGTAAGAAATGACTCAGTAAGATGACTCTACCCACTATACATATAGTGCTGGAAATTTCGGATGTCCAAGAGTTTCTCTGAGGTGGCTTGGTGTGTGTTCGAACGGCGTAGGACTAACTGAATCCGCTGCTTAAGTCAAGTTTCTTTCTTAGGTGCTCGAGTACTTCAGCGTTAGATGCCGCTATGAGCTCCTTCTTGATTTATTCACTAGGCAACTGAGAACAGTCTGTGTTGAGTGAGTTAACTTGCTTTGAATTCATCATCTCTAGAGGATGGAGAGGAAATGCGTAACAGCTTTCGGTCATCATCGAGGTATAGTGTCATATGGCAAGGAGAATGACTAGATCTCGATACAATAGTGTGTGAGCACTTGGTCATCTTCTCTACAATGGGTATGTCATTGTATCAGGTCCAAAACTTGAGAGTAGAGAAATCAGGGAATCACATGATATGTCTTAAGGGGGTCGATGCCATCACTGCGTAGGCTTGTCCTGTTGGCTACAGTTGGTTCTGTTGATTGCTTCTGTATCGTTGCGACTATCTAACCGGTCATACGGTCCTGTTAGTCGCATCTTGTTCTTATTTAAGAAGATTAACACCATTGATTCATGGTCTGATTGTACAAGCGTCGTAATATAGGAATCCATTGTCATGTTTATACTCACTCTTAGATGATCAAGGCTCTTAACAAGGATAATGTTTTTGTAATCTTCCCGCAAAGAATTGGCGCAAAGTATAGATCCCAGTAACCATACTCTAGAGGTGAGTGTTGACTCAGTCATTTGTGGCATTTATTAAAATTAGGAGAGACTTTTAGGGCATAAAGATCTGCTAGAAAAAAGAAATGTAGTCATGCTCAAGTTGACAAAAATGGATTATGGCCATTGTTCGTAGAGAAGACGCTGGTAGCGAAAGCGACTAAAAATGGACACGCAACGCACGGCGAAAATGACACAACTGGATGGAAAAGAAAAATAGCTGCTAGCAACTGAAAGTGTGTGTGTGTGCGACTTTCAAAAACAGATGACAACTGTTAATTATGGTGATCCCAAATCATGTCACTGTTGACAAACTGGAAATGATGTGACCGACTAAATTAGATAAAATAATCGTCTCGGTATATGTGCTTTGACATTTTCAATCGCTGCTGTTAATCGCAGCAGACTACTGCCAACCTGAAAGCAGGCCATATATTAACTGGGTTTACAAGATTCAACACTGATATACAAAATGAGACTAATCTAAAGATACAAACAAGTAAACGAGGACGATGTGTGTTTGAGGGAGAGATCTTGATGTCAGTTGTATGTATAGGTGTGCATTGAAAGTGTCATGTGTATCTTATCTTATTTTTTTCATCCTCCTTATATACGTTGTTTATGTGTTCACACCTCTGATCTCCTCCTCCACTTGCTCATTCTTGATCACGAAGATCTCGGGATTGCTTTGAGCGAATGTCGCAATCCATCTGGAACATCCGTTGGACCATGTGAAGAGACCAAAATTTGATCCATGTATGTCGATGAGGTCAAAATCTCAGATGACGTGGCCCATCGATTTCGAACTTATATATGCGCACAAATTAATGTGGGCGCAGTCAACAATTAGAGCCCACATAAAGAGACAGAATTATGAGAAATCACAACATCCTAATAGACACCCAAGGAGATTGGCAGACGAATAAGACCTTATTTATAATTTGGTGAGAATTCGCGATGCACTGCTTGGAACTGACGCAAAATTTCTCTTGCAAATCTATCTAATTTATATAGCAATTTCCCTCCCAAATTTTTCTGCACAACTGTGTTTCTATTTATGGTTTCTATACATATATAGACATTTCTTCGAATTCAATATTTTATTTATTTACATTGTTTGTATAATTCTTGCAATCCTCCTCAGTTATTGTGGTAATTTTAGAAAAAAAGTAATAAGGACCATGTATCCATGTTGTTCCTCATTATTTCTGTCCGCCACTGCCTAGAATACCTTGTATGTTGATTAGGATGGACATCGGATATCCGTTCAAGTTTCGGTTTCGTTTTCGATTACTTCGGATGGTTTAATATCTGAGGTTAGAGATATAAGCTTTCTTCAGGTATTTATAAATTTTTGTTCGATTTTGGCTACCCATTTAAATTATATTAAAAATAATAACTCAAATATACATTAAAAATTTTCAACAATCCAAAAATAATAATATACAACATATAAATTTGAATACGCCAAGATTAAATATCTATCATAAAAACTGGTTCAATTTGGATTATTGGTGGAGGATAAGTAGGTATTTCAATATTTCTAGTGTTTTGAATATTTTGAATTAAATTCACATATATACTTGTGGCTATTTTTGGTAATTTGGATATTTTATGTATTTTGAATATTTTATAGATATGAAATCTTATAGTTAATAAATAAGTATATATAATTATGATTTAGATATTTTGGATAACCAAAAATTTTATTCCTGGTTGAGTTCAGTTTCTGCATCTTTATATATTAAAATTTTAGATTCATTTGAATATTTAATTAGTTTAGGTTGGATTCAGATTACTTTTTAAGTCGAGTTTGGTTTGGTTTTTCAAATCCGAATATTTTTTCCAACCCTAGACCAAGCTGGTGCTCACTCATGTTCATACCGGGTTGAGTTCATCATCCATAACCATAATGTATTTTTTTTTAGAATTATATTCTCTCATAGATGTAAAAGATAATATTGTCGATTGCAAGTAAGAGTGCGAGGCCGATATTTGGACCAAGATTTGTTTGTTTTATTGGTATATTACATTTTCTCTATTAAACTTCATCAGTTATACTAAACGACCTTTCGTATAAAGTGCAGTTTTATGTTTTGTTGTTTGCTTTCTGGCAGTTACAAATAATGTTTGATCAAACTTTTAGTTTAATAGTCAAGTTTGGCAATGATTAAATATTATATCGGCAACTGGGTAGTATCAGCTAATTTCACTTCTAATGTCATCTTAACTTTCATATCAATTTAAAACCACCTTCTAAAACAATAACATATTTTTATAACTTTTTCGTCAGCTTTAACCTAATCCCAGCCTAAATATATTGAATGCACGTCATGCGTCCCGATGTCTTTATTTTTTTTTAATAAAAAACATTAAATATTTAAATCCCCAATTATAATTCGTACTTAGGGTCTGGGCGTTCGGGTACAATTTACGTTTGACTCGGGTTTTTTTAGTTTTGATTTTCTTTTATAACATCTCCTATGTCTCATTTTAATAAATTTGCAATATGGATCGGGTTCGGATATAACACATCGGTTTTGAGTCGGTTTTGTATCACATCCTAAAACTCATATATCGTTCATATGCGGGTTATCTCGGATCGGTTTAGATATACCTGAAGTAAAATCTAAACTTTAAAAGCAAAACATAAGAAATATATATATATATATATATATATATATATATATATATAATATATAATTGAGTATTTATTATTCATATATTTATATTGTATATTAATTTAGACATTCAGATCGGTTTCTTCGGATATTATTTTCGGATTTTTTGATTTTTTAGGTTCTTCAGGTTACCCATTCGGATTCGGTTAGTAACATTTGGGTTCGGATATGTTTTGTAACACTTTACAAGATGCGTTCAGATATTTTTTACATTTCGGACCGGATATGAATCGGGTTCGGTTCAGATTTCGGATTACGAATTATGCCCGGGCCTAATCTTATTACTGGTTGTAAGAAAGTAATAATGTCAATAAAAGTAGCTAAATCATTATTTTTAGTAACCAATTATCTTTTTTTCTTCAAGCTGAATCCAATTCCACAGATAAATATAGATTTTGCTTTTTACAGGATACAGAAATAACTTTTAATTGACGTATAGCAAGCACATGAGAATGTATTAAAAAAAAAAACCAATTCCAACTCATCAATCTTGAAGAGAGAACAGAGGAGAAAGATCAGAGATTGTTGGAGAAGAAGGAGAAGATGACCAAAATCGTTTAAACGGTTTGAGGAAACGAGAGATAAGAGTGGTGAAAACACAAGTATTATTCTTCCTCAGCTTCCTTAGTTTCTTACCAATTCTCATTCTTATTCCAACCACTCTGATCATAATCAACGGTCCAGATGATCTCTTCCTCCGTTGCTGCTGTCTTATCTTGTGGTCTACCCGTTCCAGAACCTTTTGGATTAGAAATTGAGCTCTTGTGTGCTTTAAATCTTGGGGATCTTCTTTCTCCATCTTTGTGTACTCGTATAGATTATTCTTCATCATTAACGCCATTGATTGGTCCTTTTTGAGTTTGTATTCTTTGAAGTATTTAGAAAGATTTTGCAAGCTAATAACATGAAGTACACATACATATATAGTGAGAGAGGGCGAGAGCGAGAAAGAGTTCATTTGAGGGTTACTAATAATCTTGTGTATGACTATGAGTAAAATATTATGCATATACATGTGGATTAGTTATTTATTTTTCCCTAAGTTTGTCTGCCTACCAAGACTATTCACTTTCACGCACATTTTTATTTTATAGCATTCATTCATTACAATAGATTAGACAAAATTATGCATATACATGTGGATTAGTTATTTATTTTTCCTAAGTTTTTCTGCCTGCCTAGACTATTCACTTCGAGTTTATTTAATTTATAACATTCATTCATTACAATACATTAAGCATAAATATTAGATATGATAATTCGTAAAGGTTACAGGCTTACAGCAAAAATATCTAAACTTCTGTAGTGGAGGTTTGAGCTTGCAACATATATTATTTTTGGGTCTAAATGTTTAAAAGCTTGCAACATTATGTTGCCAACATGTATGACATCGGTGAACAATTCAACTCGCATAAACGAGCGAATATACTATCTGCAATATTGATTTGCGTAAGTATAGATTTTAACTAAAATTCCCAAAAAAATAAAGAAAAGTTGGTCTATGAAAATCTATGTATCAGTTCATTATATATCACGATCAACCTTTTTCTTTAAGTTCATTGTTTAATTCTCCTACCTTTGTTTTTAGTATGTTAGAAACAATACATGTCAATTATTATATGGATCAACTATTGTGGTTTAGTCCCAGTTGTTTTAATATGGTTTATCAAAATTGAGAAAGCTGTCCCTTCGATAAAAAAAATTGAGAACGCTTCAAAGGTGACCGTCAGATGAATCATGAAATTTATAAATTTAGCTTGACCTCATGTTTCATAAAACATATCATTGACAGAGTCGGACCTGAAAAATATTGGACCAGAAGTGAAAACAAAATTTTGACCCTTTTTGTTTCTAGGAGTAATGAAAATAATAAAAACAGTTGGGGAAATTTGAACTCAGATCCATTTTTGTACTAATAGCAATATTACCAATAGAATTACATGTAATTTCTTGTTATTATTGACCCCAAAAATATATCTCTTTTGACAAGTTCTGAAGCATACATGTTTAATTGACTTTATTCAGGCCCGGCTTTGATTATTAATGGTTTGACATATTAGTCAATTACATGTTAGGTTTGCTCAGCTTTTTGCCTATTGGTTTGCTCAGCTTTTTGCCTCTTGGTGGTCATGACAATACTTGAATGCATGTAACTCGCTCTCTATTTTCTAAGGTATCCGATAATTGAAGCAACATGATAATGAATATTTTTCATCAACAAAAACAACATGATAAGGAATATTCCAGTAATAAACTGATAATATTAAATATACATGTATTAATTGTTTACTTGTATCCAAATGGACTGCGTTGTTCATTCATTAATACTTTATATGTTTCAAAATAATAGTATATGTTTTAAAATTTTCATATATCTTAATAAATATATTAAATTTTAATTACAAATGCATAGTTTTGTTATTTTATATTTCTATAATTCTAAATTATTAAGATTTTACCAAATGCAATTAATAATTTAAAATTTTCAGTTAATTATTATTAAATGATAAAAATACATTAAAAATACAAAAAGAAAAACAATTTTTTTTTCTAAACATAACATATCAACTGTAACTCAAACCAACATTTAATAGATAATTCTCTCTCTATTTCATATAGGTAAATTTTTACATCACTTCATATATGTTCAGAAACCTATTTTTCTTAAAAATAGTATTAAATATAATTTAAATTTACTTTTTAATTCTAAATAAAACAAAGTGAAAAGGCAATTAGTTACATAGATTTTGATAATTATAAAGTTAACTAGATATGTGAAAACGTCTTCTATTATGAAATAAAATCATCTTAAACATCATGTACGTTGAATTAGAGAGTATATAACCTTTGACTATTTTTTTATTTAGTTTATCAATTAAAAGTAATTTCATCTAATTTAAATATTTACTTCTATAAAAATTAGTTTAAAACTATGTTTAAATATATGGACTTGTTTTTTGAGTATACAATAACTAAATTATTTTAGCAATTATAAAAATAACTATTATATTAAGTTATTAACTATATCCCACATTTGATTTAATAATTTAGTTATTTATTGAATGTAAATAAATACTGTATTTTCGTTTTTAAAATTAAAACATAATTAATATTTATTATAATATATTAATAATAATTACAATTAAATTAGTAATTTAAATTAATATTGTAAATTATTTAATTATTTTATAAAAATCTTAAATTAAAGATTATTTAATAGTAATATAAACTCATGTATGACACTGTATTCTATTAAAATGATCCAATACGTAAATAATGATCCAAATAGTCCTAAGGGAAATGTATTCAATGAAAATTTTAGTTGATTTATATTAAAATGAAAAATTTATTGTTATTCAAATAAGAATTCTAAAAACTTATTTAAATCCACTATTATTGAACTTGACATTATATAAAGTACTCTGCAATTCACTGTTAAAGTGTTTAGATATAATTTTTTAGTTAAAAGAATTAAAACTCAAATCTCATGATTTAATTGATATTCTAAAATAATTTAACAAAAATCACTTTAAATTTTAAAATTCATTGAAATTATCTAAAACCTCACTAAAATCAAATCATCTCAAATTTTAAATTAAATGCACCCTCTAATATCTTATAGTGTGACTGGATAGCACAATCAGAATAACAAATACTTCCAGTTCAAGATGAAAGAGGTAAACAAATATTTTCTCTGATTTACGCTGGGAAATGATTTTTTTTTTTTTGTTTCTTCACTTTTTTGATACTCTAAGAAATAGAGAGTAACTCAGAGTAACACTATAAACAATTAATTCTTTCCTATTTATTTCTGTAGTGTTTACTATAAGTTACTCCGGTTATGTTATCAGTCACGCCCTTAATAATAAATGTAGGTATAGTTTTAATTTTAGTTATACTTTTTCTTAATCACACGTTAATTAAAATCTAATTTCATATTATGCTCCTATTTTAAATAATGGAAGTGTGTTTAACCATTTTGAGAGTTTTTTACAAAAATATGTGAAGTAGATTAAAATATTCCTTCAGACGTAGGTATAAAGAAGCCATGTGTAAAAGTAATTCTTTTTTTTCATATTAGTTCTGAAAATTTGAAACGAAATTTAAAGCTAATCACGACAACTAAAACCAATAATCGTGAACCACAAAAATAATTGAGAAATACAAATATCATATATCGTAGCTGACGCATCTATATCATTTACCATGCCGGCAAAAACGTCAACATAATTAGATAAACAAAAAGACAAATTTCCACCAGCATTAGGCTTTTGAAAATGATTTCTTAACATTTATTACTAAAAATAAGATTAAACATAAAATAATAATGAAAATAAAAGAAGGGGTTTGACAGTGATGGGACAAGGTAAGTTCAGATGTGTGAGTTACCAACTAAAAGTCAACTCACCGGCTAACAACTCGGCTTTTGCCAGCTCTTTTCTAAGCAAAAATAAATCCATAATAAACTTTAAGAAACATGGTGTTAATTTTTTTTAACAAACATCGTTTTTGTTGAATATGAGTTTGTCCTTTCTGATGGAGAACGAAATAAGTACAAGAATAAGGATATATGAGAAATTGAGTAACAATGAAACTTGTAAAAGTGGTATGAACAAATATTTTAGCAATTCAACTCTTGTTGCAACTTTCTCTCTCTCTCCTTTCTCTCTTGTGGCAAATTTTTTCGCGTGAAATTCTGTTCTTTGTTTTTATCTGAGAATTATGTATGACTGTTAATTTTGTTTACTAAGGTCTTCATTTGTCGATTTTTGTCCGTTGAATCAACCCTCCTACGCTTATTGCATAGACATCTTTTGGGATGAACGACTATTGAATTGTTGGTGTGCTTGTTAATCCTCAAAAACAAAACATGAGGGCTCTTATTGGATGATGCCCGTCTATGGGGTTTGTCAAATGAAGTTGTGGGTCGTATTGTGGAACCAACGAAGTTCCAAATTGTTTTCCGATCGGAAGAAGCTCTAAATCTGTTCTTCGTCGTGGTCCATGGTCCTTCAGCGAATGGATGCTTGTAACTCGGCGATGGGACGCGACTTTGACTCCAAATGATCTCAAGATAATACCTTTCTTGGTGCAGATAAGAGGCATCCCTTCGCAATTTCTCAATCGTCAGATCGTGGAATTTATTGCAGATACCATCGGTCATGTTCGTAATATTGAGTTTGATGAAGTAGCAAACTTAACAGATTACATTCAGTCCAAGGTTGAATGGAACATTGATCAACCGCTAAAGGTCCAAAGGAATTTTCAATTCAATGCTAATGAAAACACTACATTGAAATTCCATTATGAAAAACTTCGGAACTTTTGCGTTAAATGTGGAATGCTCAGTCATGAGTCAAATGATTGTCCTCAGAACGATCCAAAGGATGACATGCCAAATCCTCCTGATGATCCTCCTTATTCAGGTAACCATGAGGATGAAAAATCGCTCCCTCCAACTTACAAACATGTTCCTGACTCTGTTACTCATAGTTCACTGTTCCTGTTCCACGATCAGAGGCTCCAAGGTGGAACATGTTATGGAAGATTGTCATGGTTTGTCTTCGGTTGATGTTCATCTGAATATGTTAATACCGAAATTTGATGCTGACATGGCTGCAAAAACCCTACGTTTTATTCAAACAAACTGTCTAAAGGAAAGTTCAAAAAATGGCGAATTGCGTCCTTAGCTGCAATTAATAGATAAAGCAAAGGAGTTATGAGAAGATTCAAAGGTTGTACAACAAAATGAAGTTCAGAGATATGATATTAATTCAATACCACCACTATATGGTTTTGTACGTGTTTCTTTTCCTGGTGATATCATATATCATGCCTTGATTGTATCAACAATTCAATCAATGAGTGAAGTTTACTGTTATGTCACCTGAGTGGACAGTCACTAAGAATCAAGTTACTTTCTACCACCCAATAGAACCACGTGTACCAAAGGAGGATTACACGAGCGGCTTTGATGAATTTGTGAAGGAAAAGGTGGATTATTTGTCTGAAAGCGTAAGTCTGTGGACAGTGCCAGTCTTGAGTTTTGGAAGACCAGAAGCTAAATAAAAAAATTGGTCTGCATTTCGAGATAAACAAAAACTTTAATATATATATATATATATATATATATATATATATATATATATATAATTCAATGTCAAACAAAAATATAAATATTCAAAGTAATAAAAATATGAAAATACATTATTTCTCAAAAATAATTCTTCTTGGAGTCTTATTAGCAAACTCATTCATCAAATCTGTGTAGTCCAATCTTTTAGCCATCTTCCTTTCAATCGATATGATCGTCAAACCATTTAATCTCTCTTGTGACATACTCGATCGTGGATAAGATTTTATGAGTTTTAATTTCGAAAAAATTATTTCTGTTGATGCAACTGAAACATGAATTGTCATCATTATGCGATATGCAGTCAATGCATTTGGGTAACAAGTCTCTGGCTTCTTAAGGAAATATCTCAGCAGCCTTATGAATATTTGTCGGTAAACTTCCTCTTAAAAACTTCAGCTCAATAAATAATTCGTTACCATCAATATCAGAACAATTACCATGCTTGAGAAAAACCTCAAGGTTGACACAAGAAACCATCAATTATTAACTTCAGCTTCTTCAGATCAAACAAAAATCCAAAAGTTTTTTCCTAATTTTGGAGTTGATCAAACCTTTTTCGAAAGAAACTAAACTATGATCCACAATTTTGATGAAGTAATTGATTTTGAAGTTCTCTTTTGTTGTAAATATCACACCTTCGTCATCTTTTCTAGGCTCTTTATCATTATATTACTTCTTTTTAATGAACCGTTTTACTTTCACAGAGAATACATGATCAATTTCCATGGAAATAACAATATTTTCAGCTTCAATTTTTGCTGATTGGAAACCTGTCTCTCTATAGTTTTAAAAAAAAAATAAGACCTTTCACTTGAGCAATAGCAATATCAATATCCATATCTTCCGAGTGTAGGATCTTGCTTACTTTGTTAACAACAAACAAAAGCTCATACCAAATAACCATTCCAATTAAAAAATCAAAGCTTCTGATTCCATACATTTCACTCATTGCAAGAGACTCAACATCACTTCTTGTTCCTGGATTTGCACTGTTTATAGCTAAATAAAACAAAGCCTCTCGTATTTGTGGAGCCTGAAATTGTATTGCTTTAACACTTTTGATGCGGCTTTCCCAACGAGTTTGTGATAATGGTTTTACCGTAACACCATTCACAATCTCTGTGAAAACATCACAGTTGTTTGTAGAAGAAGCAAACAAATTATAGATGCACTGAATAATTCCAAAAAAAATGATATTTCTATCGATGATGAGGAAGCGATAACAGAAAATACAAGATTCAGACTATGACAACCACATTGTGTGTAGACAGCCCTGAGATTAATTTCAAGCAACCTCTTTTGTATTCCTTTAACTTTTCCTTTCATGCTTGATCCATTATCATAACCTTGTCTTCTAATGTCATCTATACTCAGCCCAAGACTATGCAACGCATCTTGAAAGGTGTCAAAAATCCCTTCTCATGTTTTGTCTTTGACTTCTAGGAATGTTCAAAAAAAATTCTTCAATCTTTGGAGAAGTCTCATAAATATCCACATATTGGATAACCATGGACATTTGTTCCCGATAACTGATATCAGGAGTTAGTATCAAGAATAACTGAAAAATACTTTGCATATCAAATCTTCTTTAAGATCATTTGTTTGATCTCATTCCCAAGCATCTCTATCAACTCATTTTTAATCATGTGATTGAGATCATCGTCCAATTGTTATGTCATATCCTTCCTCATTCAAAAATCAACGGAAGCCATTCCATTTTGATAAGCGTTTATTCAAATTTAATGGTTTTAAATGTGGAGGGTGGATGGAATTCAACGTGTGGTGGAAGACAATTACATATTGGGCAGAGAATATCAGAATGTCGGAAAGCAATGGCAGTGGTGTCAACATAAGAATAAATTAAACGCAGCAAAAAGAATCAAATAACTACAATATGAATTGGACTTTTGAACCTCTACAGAACCCATTAGAAGTCAATTACCAATAATAAAGAAGGACCTAGCTCAAGCATATCAGGATGAGGAAACATATTGGTTTCTAAAAGGTCGAAACAATTGGTAAGTTATGGTGATAGTAATACAAAATTCTATCACAGAAAAACTAAAGCGAGATTTTCCAGAAACATAATTCATTAAGTAAAAGACCTAAGTGGTTTCGTTTACAAAGGAGATGTGGCTATAGGTCGACATGCTAAATCTTTTTTCAATGAAGTATATCTTTCTGGAAATACCTCATTCTTACCTTCAATTTTTTAAGATTTCAAACCAATGGTGACATCAGATATTAATGAAGAAATCACATGAGTAATTGATGATGAGGAAATGTACGCAAAAATTTGTCATATTGGTGCTGATAAAGCATCTGGTCCAGATGGATTAACGACTCTTTTCTTGCAGAAATGTTGGGATATTGTAGGTGAAATAATCTATACGGAGGTTAAAAGTTATTTCATCACATGGAATATCTCTGGGCTTACCATACCAATATTTGTTTGATATCAGAAATTAAGTGTCCACAAATACTATACGAATTCCGACCTATCGCTTTGTGTAATGTTCTTTACAAAATCATAAGCAAGATTCTGGTTAATCGGCTGAAGTTATCATTAGACAAAATAGTATCAGAACTGCAAGCAACTTTTATTCCAGGTCGTTTAATTAATGATAATGTATTGGTCACCCATGGGCTTATGCACTCTTTGAAGTCAAAGGAAACGAGTTTCACAGACATATATAGCGATTAAAACAGACATTACAAAAGCATATGATAGGGCTGACTAAAATTTTTTACAAGGTACGTTGCGAGCGTTTGGCTTCTCGGAAAAATGGATCACATGGGTCATGGTTGTGGTCATTACTGTCAAATATTCAGTGATTATTAATGGTGTACCTCAAGGGCATATCATTCCACAACGAGGTTTGCGCCAGAGTGACCCATTATCCTCGTATGTCTAAATTCTATGTGCTGACATTATCAGTCATCTAATAGATGTACAAGTCTGAGGGAAAAAAGAAATGGTATTAGAGTAGGGAATGGATCTCCATCTATCACTCACCTATTTTTTTTGCGGATGATTCTCTTCTCTTTTGTATCGCAAATCAAAAAAATGCAAGATTTTGAAAGAAATTTTTGATATTTATGAAAAATGTTCTGGTCAAAAGATAAATAAGGAGAAATGAGTTATTACTTTTGGTTTTAAAGTCCATGGAACTAAACAAGATTCACTGAAACATATTTTTGGTATTTCAAACCATGGTGGGAAGTATCTTGGATTACCAAAACAATTTGAAAGAAAAAGAAAGAAATGTTTAGTAAAGTTCCTCAACGTGTTAAACAAAAAAATGTCACATTGGAGCACTAAGTTCCTATCGCAGACAAGAAAAGAGGTTATGATCAAATCAGTAGCGGTGTCAACACCAATCTATTATATGTCAAATGTTAAGCTATCGGTATCAACAACTTAGGAAATTGATACGATTTTAATGAAATTCTGGTGGGGAAATAATGAACATCAGCAAGGATTGTCTTGGGTAGCTTGGAAAATATTACAATTTACTAAGAAGGAAGGAGGACTTGGTTTCAAAGATTTACCAACATTAAATGATGCCTTACTTGCCAACAAGCATGGCGAATTTACTCAGAAATGAATTGTCTATTTTCAAAACTTTATAAAGAAAGATATCTCAACAGAAAATAACTCCTGGAAGGTAAATCATGTCGTACTCAGCCTTGTGTGTAAGCACAACAATGAACTGCGGCGAACCCTCAGACGACCTATCTAAGATTAGGGGGAGATCCTCAGTAGTGGTGACCCTTTCACTCTTCCCACAGACTGATACATGTACCAAATGCTCATACGGGAAAGTTGACTCCTGGGTCTGGAACCTAGAGGGTTGTTCCGAGAAATCCTTTCTTTCTCGTCCACTCAGAGAGATGTGGACACACCTGCGCGAATTACAGGTGACGGTTACAAAAATTATTGTGAGTGATGGTAAATATATATGTGTCTACCAGCAAATCTCCCAAACCCGCTACTGCAAATATAAATAGTGATCTAAGTGTTAGTGATCTAATAACAAACACCCTACAAACAATGCAATCCAGTGGCTTTACAGTATTACTTAAGTGAAGAGGATCAACGATTAGTAAGGGAAATATATTAAAGTCAATCAGATAAGGTGGACAAGTTGATTTGGAGTAACACAAGAGATGGAAACTATACGGTCTCTTCTGGTTACAGGTTTGCTAGACATTCTCCAGAGGCTTTAATGGTCGCTCCCCAAATTCTTTATGGTAACCCTCTCATAAAAAATAAAGTTTGGAAGTTAAATATAATGCCTAAACTTAAACATTTTCTCAGGCGTATTCTATCCAAGACAATTGATACAACTACTAGATTGAGTTCAAGAGGAATGAATTTGGATCCTTTATGTCAAAGATGTGGTTTGGAGGAAGAAATAATTGAAGCATTGTTTGTTTACTTGTTCGGTGGAGATATTCAAATCTAACATTTATTTCTAATTTGTTATCAGGTGCTTCCATAGACATCAAAATTGATTTCCTAATACAACTTCAAGGAGAACAATCTTTGGAAAGTGTATAGTTTATTCACCTTTTTGGTTAATACCAATTCTATATGCAGATATTATGTTATCAATCTTAATAAAATATTAAGTAAAGTTTGTCGAAAAAGAAAATCTTAAACCAGGCCTAAGTAACAAAAAGGCCCAAAATATATAAATTTACACGTGAAAGTACTGGAGTATTAAGTCCATAAAATGGGTCATACGGCCCATAAATCATATGTTGGTAGTTGTATGTCATATAAACTCAGAACAGCGCGTGTCTACGGGTGGGGGTTGGCACGTGAGTGAGCCTGGTTGGTGGTCGCACATGACTGAGTCTGCGTGGTAGGTGGCGATCGTTTTTGTGGGCCACAAACGCTTATATTGTTGAAACTAAGAAAAAGCATCATTACTAATTTTCTCCTTCTGTTTCATAATAATATAATATTTATTTATTGCACAAATATTAAAAACTTACTTTATCTTAAAATAACCACTAAAAATATAACTTAAAATCAATTTACTTAATTGTAAAAAATAGTAAAACCACTATTGTATACAGTTAAAAGTTACCAAAATATATAAAATAACTTATATTATAAAACAACAAAAAAAATTAATACATCATTTATTGAAATGAATGGAGTATTTATTGTTTTCTTTCTTTTGAGAAATATACACAATCAGGTTGACTAAGTTTCGTAAGAACCATTAGTACCGAATTGACATCCTTTCATGATTTGTGAGTTTTGTACAAAAGTGGACGATCTTAAATACTTCAGTTGAGGGTAATTATGTTAGATAGAGGGTTGTTTTGCATTTTTATAGCAATAATTGGTTACTTTCGAGATTTATAGCAAATATGATCACTCTTTTAGTAATCAATTCCAACCTAAGTGTTGTACGTATGCTTTGGACAAGGGTACGTAAAATAAAATATTGATCTATGAAAACCAAAATGAATGATCGTGTAGTTGTGGTTGTGATCAGTTTTTTGCGGCTACCTACCAAATGAATGTGATCACTTATATCAAAACTATTTTAGAGATTATTGCAATTAACTAGGAAAACAGTCTTTTAGAAGCTTTGATATGAGTTTTGATTTTTCTCAGTCGCCCAACCCATTAAAGCTACTTAAATCTAATGTGACTTAATTTAGTGATTAAAACATGATCATACTTGTTGAAACTAAGCTAGCCAAACCATTCAGTACGAGTGGACACTTTATCCAATATCTAAATCCGTATCCAAATCCAATCTGAAATTTAACATAGCTGGATTGGCATATGCGTTCTCGTCTCGTAGCTACGTAATATGAGTTTTATTTTTTTCAGAATGTTTATTGTTTAGGTAGTAACATATACCTCATAAACATAAAACATTACATAAACCTTAATCAACATTGAGGAAGGTAATTACCAATACCAAACTTTTTCCCCAACATATTTATTAACAGTCTCAAGGAATATAATAACAATTTATCAAGGGTCCCATTCATTAAAGACCCCATTTATGATTTTTGATTTTATTGACGAAACTTATATTCTTTTATAAATTCCATGTCCATAAAAATACAAAATCCAACTGAGAAACCTTTAGTAGAAAAAGGGTAGAGTGTTTCAGCTCTGCATTTCTTGCTTCACGAGACCAACAAACTAACTTCAAAACTCAAAAAGGTTTGAGCATTTTCTCAGATTTATATTTTCTCTATTAAGTTTAAATATTCAATAAATAGATTCTACCTTAAATTAAAGAGAAAAGCAGAGTGATTTTGTTCTTTAATAATCTCAGATTCTAAAAAATGGCTGAAGAAGGTTTATTAGCTTCTCCAGATGATAAATCATCAACTACTTCACTTCTGTCTGAAATATCAAATGTCTCCACAAGACCTTTTGTTCTTGCCTTCACTGCATGTTCTTGCGGTGCCTTTTCCTTTGGATGCATTGTAAGTTCCTAGATCCAATGCTTTAATTATAAACCTTCTTTATTTTTTGACTGAATTTGAATTACCTAATTTTTTTTTTTTTATTATCACAGGTTGGATATACTGCTCCCACACAGTCCAGTATCATGAAAGACTTGAATCTATCTATAGCTGATGCAAGTTCAATTTTAGCTAATTTTTGGTTTATTTCCGGTTATCTATTTTAGCTAATTGTCAACTTGTATTTTTATTCAGTATTCGCTTTTTGGATCGATATTGACTGTGGGACTAATTCTTGGAGCATTAATCTGTGGGAAATTAACAGATTTGGTTGGTCGTGTCAACGTAAGTTTCCATTTAAGGAAAATCAACTTATCACTACAAAGTACAAACTGTATTTAATCATGCGCTTAATCATCTTTTGTGATTCTCTTTGAACCAGACAATTTGGATCACAAACATCCTCGTCATAATCGGCTGGTTCGCAATTGCATTTGCCAAGGTTCCCTATTTTCAGTGTTAATTATGTATATATATATGTATTGATTTGTTTTAAGTAGTTAAATTATCATAATTCCTTAAAATATGTCATTTTTATGTTCTTTAATTCATTTGAAAAATATATAGGGTGTTTGGCTGCTTGATACTGGAAGGTTTTTGCAAGGGATCTCGGTCGGCATCAGCTCATATTTGGTATGAATAGATAAAATTAGAGGTGTTTAATTGGTTTGATTTAGTGTTTTTTTTATGTTTCTTGTTTGAGTTTGATTTAGAGGTGGGTATATGTATTTTTATTTTCTTGTAAATGTAAAGTTTTGATTTTAGATTTATTAATCTGGTAAATTCAAAATATTTTGTAAACCCTTTGAGACTCAAATCTGAATATTTTGCAAATGAGATTAAACATTTGGATATGTGATTTAGGGGGTCATTGGCAAGAGAATTCTCGTGGACTTTAAAATTTTTGAGACTCCTTTGTTAGTGGTTCATGGATTTTAAAAATCTTGATAGAATTCATTGTTATTGGTTTAAGAATTTCCGAAATTCATTCAAATTTCTTGTTATTAAAAAATTAGTTTTTATTTATTCTCTAATTATAACTGAATCAAGTGTTACTGAGACTTGCATTCTATTAATTTTTACTCATAATACTAAAATTTCAAAATATGATATGCACCCATTGAGATTTTCAAAATCCATGTGATAAAAACTAAAAAACAAAATTATTATTATTAAAATATCTATTGAAATTTCAATCTAAATTATATGGAGAAATTTTTAAGAATAACATAAGTTAAGTACCACTTTGAAAAAATACACACTATCAAAAATATATTAGCATTTAGATTTACACTTTAGTGATTATTGTTTAGGGTTTAGTGTTAAAGAAGTGAGGTTGTGTTTCTAAATTTTTTATAAATATTTATAAAAATTAATTAAGTCTATTTTCATAAAATAATTAAGGTATTTTTGAAAATAATCATTCATTAAAAGTAAATTTGAAAAGTGGTATCAAACTTATAGTAGAAATGAAATTTCCCCAATTATATGCCCAAAATTGAGACTTACATTTTTGAATATATAATTGTATTTTATATACTTATATTTTTAATATATAATTATATTTATATATTATTCATACATTACATTTTATATAATTTAATTTTAATATAAAATTATATTTATATTGTTTTATCATTAATTATAAATAATTAAAATAATATATGAATGACTAAAAGAACATAATAAAATTAAAGAGAAATTGACAAAAATAGCATAATTTAAGTACCACTTTGCAAAAATATACATTATAAACAATATTTAACATTTGGTTTAAACTTTAGTGATTATTGTTTAGGGTTTAGTGTTAAATAGGTGAGGTTAGGTTTCTAGTTTTTTACAAATATTTCGAAAAATTAATTAAGTTTATTTTCATAAAAAAACTAAGATATTTTTGAAAATTGTCATTCATGAAAATTAAATTTTCAAAGTGGTATCAAGTTTTTAATAGAATTGAAATTTCTCCTAATTAAATTTATTAATATAATATTCATCTAATAATATTAATATAATTTTATGTATCATTATTAGTTTCCTTTTAATAAAAGAACATTTTTTAAAAAATAAATAATCATGCTATATAATTTAGAATAATATATATTATATATCTATTACTTTATAAAAAGAATGACAGGAAAGAGGTGATACAAATTCATAAAAAATATATACCAATTTGAGAAAATTTATAATCAAATTTTATAAGTCAATACATATATATTTTCGAAATCCACATAACTTTTAAAATCTATCAACTTTTAAAATTCACACACTCTACACAAAATCATTTATCTGATAATCATTAAACTTTAGGGACCGATTTACATCGCGGAAATAACACCAAAACATTTGCGAGAGCTGCTTCGTCCTTGTCTCAGGTAAATCAAGAGAACAAAATCTATAATATTTAAAATGTAATGTTCCTTCAATACAGTTAATATGTTTTATGTTCTTCAGTTATCTGTTGGTGTGGGTCTATCCGTCCTCTATGCACTTGGAACAATCGTTGCTTGGCGCGATTTAGCCATTTTGGGTATGGAAAAAGATATCAATACTTATCGAATGCAAAAATCACACAGTTCTTTATTTCCTTAAAAGGAAAAATAAATGTTGTACTAAACTATTAATCAAATGGTTTTGTGTTTGGACAGGAGCTATACCTTGTCTTATGATTGTGCCTCTTCTTTTCTTCATCCCTGAATCTCCTAGATGGCTAGTAAGCCCATGATTATTTTAAAAGCAAAACAATAATGTTTTACATTTTAGATTCTTGTTTCACCTTCAAAGAAAAGATAACATTTTAGTACTTCTGTCAAATGTCTTTTGGAAATTATAAAATAACAACATATTAACATTTATGTTTTACACTTCAGATTCTTGTTAACAGAATTATAAATATGTGATCATAGGCTAAAGTAGGGAGGGCAAAGGAGGTCGAGGCCGTTTTGTTAAGCCTACGAGGAGCAAAATCGGATGTATCAGATGAAGCAAGAGAGATAGTAGTAAGAAGATATTAATATATGAATAATGAATTAATAATCATCTGAATATATGAATCAATAATCATATAATTTTCATATGTGGTTTCTTACATATTGATAATACAACAGGAATATACACAACATGTTAAACACGAAGATGTCAATGGCCATGGTTTCTCCAAGCTGTTTCAGCGAAAATACGCTTTGTCACTTACTGTAAGTAACTCTTAATTACAAAAGAGAGAGAAAACAAACTTTAAAACATTGTTGTTATTTTTTGACATTTTCTTGATTAGCTGATCCACTGGGTTTAAACAGATTGGTATAGTTCTAATAGCTTTGCCTCAGCTTGGGGGTCTTAATGGTTATACGTTCTACACTGACTCCATTTTCACCTCTACCGGTAAATAAAACCTTGTTCTTCTTCTGTGATCTTGCTTCATCGAACAGTCAATAAAATAACTGATCTAATCAGGTGTATCAAGTGACCTTGGATTCATATTGACATCCATCATTCAGGTATTTACTGTTATAAGATCATAGAACATGATTGTTTTTCCAAATTTTTTTTTACCGTGAAACATTCTCTTAACTGTCATTTCAAAAACATATTCTTGTAGATGGTTGGAGGCATTTTAGGTGCTGTGCTTGTGGATGTATCCGGAAGACGTTCGCTCCTACTGGTAAAATACAACTTTATAGTTTAAATAACCAAAAGGGATAGGTTATTTTGATTGGGTTTTTGATGAAACATAGATTTAATTTTGTGAGTGATTGTAGGTTTCTCAAGCTGGAATGCTTTTGGGTTGTCTTGGCAACGGCCATTTCGTTTATCTTGCAGGCATGCTTAGTATACTCAATCTACACTTTACTAAACCGGTGTTTGGTTTTCATGTAAGAAAAATAAATTATTTTATTACTTTGCAGAAGAAGAATTGGTGGGAAACAGGAACACCTATCTTGGCTCTCATTAGCGTTATGGTAATACATAAATTTATCATTACAATAAGATTATTATTTAGACAATGCCTAGGCAAAAACTTGTTTAGACAATGCCTAGTCATTTATTAACAACATTATTATTTAGACGATGACTAGGCAAAACTTGTTTGTTTGCGTGTACATTTAAATTAGGTATATTTTGCATCATACGGATTAGGCATGGGAGCTCTACCATGGATCATAGCATCAGAGGTAATTTAAAGAATTTTTTTTATAAGATTATACAAATATCTAAAAGTTAAGTCATTGTTAAATACAAATAGTGTTTCTTTTTTTCATAATTTGTCAGATATACCCAGTAGACGTGAAGGGAGCGGCAGGAACAGTATGCAACTTGGTCAGCTCTATAACCTCATGGGTCGTTACTTACTTCTTCAGTTTCTTGCTTCAATGGAGTTCCACAGGTAGTTAATCTAAATCTTTCAAATTTATTATTATTATTATTATTATTATTATTAACTAAATAAATGTTCTTGTTCATGAACTGAGAGAATTAATTTATTGCAGGAACATTTATCATCTTTGCCACAATGATGTGCCTTGGAATTGTGTTCACAGCCAAGCTTGTTCCAGAGACTAAAGGCAAATCTTTAGAAGAGATTCATTCTCTGTTCTATGATTCCCCCTCCTGAAGATTCTACAATATTCTAAAGAATAAAATAAATTTAACTAAGACGCTTTAAAAGTTTCGACCTCAAGTTAGCTGCATCGGATTTAACAAGTGTTTGTTAATATGGCTTTTACGATGTGGTTTATAGTGAGTTGATGGTTTGGATTTAGCTAAAGTATATGGATACTCGTTCCTGAGATCCTGAACTCATAGAACCTTTCCAACATGTCTTGGTGTGTATGTTTCTTGATTTATACGTTTGTGAAAGTTCAAGGTTAAATGTTTTCAACGCAACATTTTCAATGGTGCTTGTTGGTGAATGTTAATCTGCATAACTTGTGGAAGTAGAATCACAATACATTACAATTGCTACAAATATTAGATAGTCTCTACAACTGATAATTCTCCTTGACTTACAAAGATTCAAATATGGCAGTTTTAGTTGCACTATATGAAAATACAGTATGACTGTTTTCTTTACATTGTATTGAAGATCTCATATAATTTTCCCCATTAATTTGTATATTTATTGACGAGTCGATTTTTTTAAAAAACTTATTTTTTTATGGATTGCCATCTCAAGTGTTGCTCCGATTGGACTTCTTATATCTGGATATGGATCAAATAATAAATATTCTTTTTAGGTGGTCTGCGAGCTGCTGCCCAAGCGATTAGTTATGAAATACCATTAACTCTATGCGTTTAATCAATATCTCTACGTGCGATTCGTTGATAGAAACGTTTATTCCGTTTCTTCTAGATAAAAAATGAAAAAACGGAATATATATATATATATATATATATATCTTTCGGGTTATATATGATAAAATGAATTTAATAGTTATATATGAGTGAAAAAAATCTGCTCAGAAATTAGCAGTAAAAGAAAATTAAGTCTCATTTCCTATGTACAACGGTAATATTTGCTATAGCCACAAAAAGATCATAGCTATAGTTACCGTTTTGCCACGATCATTTTACGGCTAAATAACCATGATATTTCCACTAATTTTTGTGGCTATATATAACTACTGCCTACTATTAAAAATTGTGGCTCTAACATTGATGTATAAAAAGGTTAATTTCTAAAGTACTAGTTGCAAGTTTAACTATGTCCTTAAGTACTTAGGGTGTCAGATCCAGTCTAGAAAGATATCAAGTAAAGAGAATGCGAACCATAGTTTAATATAAGTGAAAAGTATTGTTAAGTAACTAAGAACAATCCGTAGTCAATTTAAACAAGATGATCTCAACTTCAAGAAGAAACAAGAAAAAGAATCAAACTTTCTATCAAATGACAAAAATGAATCCATGAGCAAAACTAATCGATATAGGCTGATGAAGGTTCAATCTAAGATATTCAAACAAAACAATCAATAACTTCTATACCTTTAGATCTCATTCAATAAGTTTGAGGTTTAAGATACTAGATTTAGGGTTTAATATAGTCACTGAAAAATGTGGCAAATCATGGCTAAAAGTGTACCTATCAAGACAGCCACAGAAATAATGTGACAAATTATTGGCTGAAACTATAGTCACCAAACTAAACATGGGAAAGTTGTGGCTAGATGTAGAACCCTGCAAATTGTGTGGTTAAACTGTGGCTAAAAATAACCACGATTTTATTTTATCGTGAATATTTTTAAATCATGGCTAAAAAGCAGCTAAATTGTGGCTTTTTTAATTTATTCATGTTTTTTTTCGTGGTAATATCGCGGTTATGTTAAGGATTTTTATTAGTGAAATGAAATGTATTATAACAACACCATTCGATAATCAAATAATTTAAGCCCTAATGTATATAAGAAATCGTTTTCTTTTAAAGAAAATGTATAAATACAATATTATTCATTTCATGGATGGACACTCATGTGTCGTATTACGGCCACGGGGCGGATATTAGTTTAAAGATCACCTTAGAAAGAAACATATTTTCTAACTTCTCATCAGCTCTAACCTAATCCCAGCTTAAATATTTCGAATACATGTCATGTGTGCGATGTTTTAACTACATCAAGTACCTTTTAATATTCATCTAGAAACATCAAATAATTATTAGAGTAAACTCAACAACCGGATATATATCCTCATTATAAATCGTACTACACTACTACTGGTTGTAAAAAATATTGTAGTTACAATAAAAGTAATCAAATAATCCTGTTAATACTTTTAGTAATCAAATATCCATTTTTCCAAACCGAATCCATTCGATAGATAAATGTATGTTTGGCTTTTTCCAGGACATAGATTTTTTTGAAACTCAGATATACAAGTATGGAAACAAAAACAATTCAATATCATCAAACTTGAAGAGCGAATAGAGGAGGAAGATCAGAGTTTGTTGGAAAAGAAGAAGATGATGACAAAAATCGTTTAAAAGATTTGAGGAAACGAGAGAAGAGAGTGATACAAACATAACTATTTTTCTTCCTCGGCTTCCTTAGTTTCTTACCAACTCTCATTCGTATTCCAACCACTCTGATCATAATCAACGGTCCAGATGATCTCTTCCTCTGTTGTCTTGTCTTGTGGTCTATCCGTTCAAGAACCTTCTTGATTAGAAATTGAGCTCTTCTTTGAATTAAATCTTGGGTATTGTTAGATTCAGTCTTATCATGAGCTTCCAACTTAAAATCAATTGGCGATAAGTGGATTGATCATAACCTTTTATATATTACTTATAGTCCCATTAAATTCTCAAAGTGGGATACTTAATCCTTAATACCCTTCCTCGAGATGACGACTCTTATCGGCCAAAAATCTCGGAACTTTAAGACATTTATACTCGGTCGAGCGAGTCATACGACAATTATATCCAGTCGAAAGGTTAAGTACGACTTTTATACCCAGTCGGGTAGAATTATATTAATTAAGAGATTAGAGTATTTAGGATATGGGCTCTGATACCATGTTAGATTCAGACTTATCATAAGTTTTCAATTTAAAAGCAATTGGCGATAAGTGGATTGGTCTTAACCTTTTATATACTACTTAAAATCTCATTAAATTCTCGATGTGGGATAGTTAATCCCTAATAGGTATCTTCTTTCTCAATCTGTGTGTATTCATATGGATTATTCTTCATCATTAATGCCATTGTTGATCTTTGATCCTTTTTGAGTTTGTGTCCTTTGAAGTATTTAGAAAGATTTTGCAAGCTAATACATACATATATAGTGAGACGAAAAAGACCATGTGAGGATTAGTAATTATTAGGGTATCATTATGTGTATGATTATATGAGTAATACTGTCCATATACTATACATGTGGATTAAATAATTGTTATTCCCTAGTTTGTCTGCCTGCCAAGACTATTTACTTTCACACACATTTTCGTACTTTATATAATTCATTCATTACAATAATCTAAAATGCTTTTTCTTTTTCAATAATCTCGAACTAAACGAGAGATTTTTTGTTTTTTTCAGTGTGCTTACACTGAATTGATTTAGTCTAATCTCACTAGGAACTTGATACAACAAAGTTATTCAAATGACAGGAACCAGAGTCCATAGAGATTAGCAGACTCTATTTTTGAAGGCACAAAGCAGTTCCTGGTCCGTATGGTCTTTCAAGCAACAGTATACATGATATGGCGAGAGAGGAATGGGAGACGGCATGGTCAACCATCACATGAGCTGACTCTCCTGATTGCTTATGTCGACAAGCACATACGCAACCGCATTGATTTAGTAAGGGCAGAACTGAAGCTAAATATTCTCAGGCCATTAGCATATGGACCTGCCTCTCGATAGATAAAGTACATGGAGTTTTTTTAGTATTTTTAATTAGCTTTTTCTCAAAAACAAAGTCACACAAGTTGTACAAAGATTTTTTATCGGAATAATTTTAACATTCCTTTGAAAAAATTCTAAAATACATATTCCCTCTATTTTAGGGGGAAATCTTAGTTCTACTATAAGTTCGATATCACTTTTAAAATTTATCATTAATGAATAATTATTTTCAAAATGCTCTAAATTTATGATGAAAATAGACGAAATTAAAACATTTAGAAACTTAACCCCACCTCTTTATCACTAAACCCTAAACAATAATCATTAAAGTGTAAATTCAAATATTAATGATATTTTTGAAATATGGTACTTAACTTATGATTTTCTAAGTAATTTCTCATGTTTTACTTAGTTGTCGTTGTAAAATAAAACTTTTGTTAAATATCTTTCTAGAATAAAACTTTTGTTTCAAAATAAGTATCGTTTTATAATTTTAATGTAAAATTTATTAATCTTATATGTTATTCTATTTTTTATTGGTTAAAATGTGGTTAGATTTATAAGTAATGTTGTTTTTATTTCGAAAATATGCAGAATTAAATATATTTTTTAATCTGTGTACAAACCTAAGAGTTAAAATGAAACAATGGAGTATTTATGATGATTCATAAGGTCTGGGCAAATTAAACGAGCAAACCTATATAAATTTCTGAAGTGGACGTTTCAGCTTGCAACATATATGATCTCGATTTTAGAAAAAGATTAGAAAATATATATATGACTTTGCTTGAATAATTCAACTCGCATAAGCGACCGAATATACTATCTGCAGTATTTATTTGCATATAGATTTAAACTCAGTCCTCCAACCTTTTAAAATTGGTTTATCTGATTAATCTATTTA
>CAJHQP010008758.1:0-25388 GCA_905132765.1 Moricandia arvensis | reverse complement strand
CAGCCCAACTATTTTACAATCTAATAAGAGTACTCACTTGTATGGTCAAGCCCAAGTTATACTAGCGTAAGTATTTCAAATTTTTGCGCACCTGTGTATTGGGCCGATTTCCTTGACATAATAAGCGCCAATAGGTTCATGTCTAGCGATAATTTGATCTATTGTACACGTTTCTCTTACCCTCTAATTTCTCTGTTATTCCACTGTAACAGAACATGTTCACGGCGGAAAGGAAGGTGGCTGACAGCGTTTCTCTCTTTCTCTCTCAGAAACGAGTTCTTTGCCGCTACTTCTGAAGATGAAGGTGATGGGAGAGTATTTGGCTATATCGAACAAGACTAACCGGTCTTTCGTTTTGCATTTTCTTTGTCTTGATTTCGACTCCTCTTGTTTATCTAGAGATGATAAACAGAACAAACAATCAAATTAAAAACAATACATACAAATCTTTGGGAAATCCGAAGTTAGTCTGATAGGAGAAGACATAATCCACAAAGACAAATCAAGATTCTCAACTAGCAATTAGGACATAACTCTGTAAAACATACATCAAAAAAAATATACTTGTAGATTACTCTGATAAGTCGTGTCTTTAAACTAATCACGATCAGTTCTTATATTCATACGACAGTCGCATCGGGAAACATATATTCATGAAAACACAAACAAAAGACGAACCTTTTCATGCATGTTTGTTCTCGTCGCCATTATCGCTCTCTTACAAATTCTAACTTTTCTTGGTGTTGATCTTGCTTTTCTCTTTCCTAAACCTTAAATTCTTCACAACGTTCTTGTTCTGGATCTTTAAACCATCTGCAGGAACCTGTTTCACAGAACCAAAAAGAAAGGAAACCCATCACGATCGATCTGTTCTTAGATTCATAACGGATCGACAATTAAATATTCACGAAACACAAAAATAAAAGACGCAAAGAACATACGTTTGACTTGTTCAGGCGTGTGTTGATCTTGCTTTTCTCTTCGTAAAGAGTCTGAGAGAAAAAGAAAACAAAAGAGTCTGAGAGGATTGAGAGATTATGATACAAAGGCAAGATATCGTTTCTTGTGAAGAAAGATAATTACAACGGTTATATCTGTTTAATGGGCTGAGCCCAACAATTTCTAATTGTAAGTTTTCAATGTTGGTGTAATGTTGAGCCCAATTAACTTTATAACTTGTATACATTTAGAAATGGGCTTTGCTAACGACTTCTATTTTCTTAACGGCGGGCCTTAAAGTTAATAAGATCAAATATCGTTATTGAAATTGGTTTCTCTCACCCTTCCATTTCTCATTAACACATCAGTCCTCTATAATCGATCATGTTCACGGCTGCAGCTTCGGTCAAGCGGGGCGGAAACGTTTCTCTCTCTCAAGGACAAAATCTCAACCACTCCACCCCCACATGTTCCTCTGTTGCTTCAGGATTTCTGCGCACTCTTTGATTCATCATCATAAACTATATATAGCCAAATCCTTTTTGAACTTAATAATCTTAGGGCCTCAGGAACATTAAACCCATTCTAAATTTTGAAAGCTTGTCAGTTGTGACTGGTGATCTAGTGTCGGGGTCATAAGCCTCTTTGCTTTCTCTAATAGGTGATTTTTTTATGATTGAATTTTGCTTGTCTCGCACCCTTACATGGTTCTCCTGCCTTATACAGTTAACTTGGCGGCTCTATGCACCTCATGTTTAAACTTCCATTTGTTGAGTGCCTTATGCATAATGCATTTATATCGGCTAAGGACCCAGTCACTGTACTTTCTATATTCCAGGTACTTCTGCTTTCCATATTATCATCAGTTTGATCCCTACGTGCTATTTGTTAGTTGATGATGACACCAAAAGATAGAAGTATTATATATTGAAAGACGCAATTCATTTCTGAAATGAATCCCTGCATTCGGATGAATTTTTTTTTTGTAAAATAAGTTGTCAGGAACTGGGTACCGACGTTAACCTTTATGCTTTGGTCTATGGAGAATCTGGTTTGAATGACGCTATGAGTGTTTATTTACCTGCTGCAATTCGTTTTAGGTATACAATATGCAAACATAAAATCCAGAACACTAACTCCATCATATTGGTTTCGTGTATGCTCCTATGTGGTTCGTACAGGTATGTAAACGATGATTTTTTTTTTCCATTTAGATACCTTTTAAGAAAAGTGTTAAATTACAATTAGAAAACTTTCTATGCAGAACAATGTCCCTACTGAACCGCCAGTCCTCATCTGGTGAAAATTTTCTCATGGGGGTGATCAGGTTTCTAGAGACTTTTGCCGGCTCAATGTCTGCAGGTCTGTCTCCCTTGACTCCGTTCTTTCTAACCCTTCATCACAGATTTACCTCGGCTTTGATATCCTTCCTCGATTCCTCTTTTTGCTTATTAGATGTTGCATATCTAAATGTTTTGTGAAGCCTTATTAACTCAGAACACCTCTTTGAGTATGCAGGACTGGATACCGACAAGTATGTGCCTCGTATTTTTCTTAACTCTCTCTACACTGTTGTATTTGTATAGTGAATATTCTCTGAGCAACTTGTTATGCTCTTTTGTTTCTTTTTCTCTCTGCCTCAGTCTTCAGAATATGGAGTGTTGTCTCTCTATGTTTTTTCCTTATTTTTAGTAAGCAGATATAAAACCACTCTCCGTTCTCTCTCTTCGTATCTATGAAACACTTCTTCCCCCCTGATATACTCTGGTTATGCTTTCAGATACATGCTTGCAGAAGGTGTTGGTCTCTCCGGTATTGTGTGTATACTCTTCACAGGAATTGTAATAGCCAAATCATTGTAGTTTTGACATCTTTTTCAATGCTAAAATTTGGCATTACATATTCACGAAGCCTGATACAGCGCTACTGTAGGTTATGAAGCGCTACACTTTCTCAAATCTCTCAGAAGCCTCGCTGAGTTTCGTGTCTGACTTTTTTTCACTTGATATCCTCGCTGGCAGAAACTTTCACGTAAGTCCAGATCAATATATCTCATTGTTAGATGATAATTTCTACGCTCAGTTGGATTGATATGATATTTCCATGGAGCAGCATAGCTGGTCCCATGTTGGATTTAACCTTTTCGCTATTGTATCCTCGTCTGCTGATCGTTTGGGTGATCGTATGCTTGCTTGCCAGTGTTGTTTATCCTTGACTTTACATTTTGTTTCTACGTGCTTTTATGACTAAAATCCCTTACCAATGCTTTTTCTCTGACTGATATTCATGTACATCTCGGCTGGTCAATTCATTATATGTTTTTTGCAATGCTTTTATCACGCAGGACTGTCAATGTATTTGGGTGTGCATATTTGGTCAATTCAGTTAGACAGGAGCACCAGAAGATTCCTATGAAGCTTCAAAAGGCTCTTTGGTATAGATGCTTAGTATGTTTTCTGAGTTGAAAGTGTTCTTGCATTTCTTCGGTCTTACTTGACAAAACTTTGCAGCACTACGTCATTCACCGCGTTGGACAAGAATTTTCTTACACCACAACTAACAGTGGAGATGGAGATGGAGATGGAGATGGAGATGGAGATGGAGATGGAGATGGAGATGGAGATGGATATGAACAGTAGCACGGAAATATGTGGGATCCAGGCCAAGTAACCTATGTAAGATGATGACCAAGGGTTGATTTTACTTCGCAAAATCTCTAAAAAAATTTCAGTGAGTAATAAATGTATATATTATTTGTGGTCCAAACACGAGCATGTCAATAATCATTTACAAGAAGAAACTGAGCTCACGTTTCAGGTGATCATAAGCTCTTTTCACCAAAATACTCAGAAAGAGGAATTTAAAAGGAGTCTGTGTCAGTGTCCAGAGTAGCTAAGGTCCTCTGACCAATGTTCCTTCCAAGTGGCGACTATTGGGGAATTGTTGAAAAACCTATTGTGGTTACGTGCGTGGAGCTCATCTGCATATATCTTCTTCAGTGGAGGTTGATGAGTTAAGTGTCACTATTTGCTTTGCATTCACCTTGTCCAAAAACAAAACAAAAAAAACTCAGGTAGTCTTGCCTATGGACGTCCCTGAATCTTTGTGTTAGGAAACCAAAGAAAAAAAGATGAGATAAGATTTTATACTCTACCTGAGATTGATTAGCTTTCCATCTGTCTTCCACACAGAACGAGTTGGAGGATACAGCAGTGTCTGAGATGTTTTAAGTTGTTCGTACAGGCATTGAACAGCTGCAAGTTGCTTTGCTGATGTTGGTCAAACGAGAATTAAAGCACACAAATTAATTAGTTTCTGTAACAAGGTAGAAAGAATACTTAGCATAAACGAGCCAAGCCCGTGCCTCTTTGCTAAGTCCTGCTTTTCCGGTACCATTTCAGGTAAAAGAAATAGCAAATACGGCTCCAGGTTTGGGAGAACAGCGAAGCGAACCTAGACAAATGGGCAAAGGCAGGAAAAATACTTAGGTATATATTAAAGACTAATCCTAGGGTAAGAGAGGACCCTTTAAACATATCTGGCCACCACCAAATGGACTTATCTTTCATTGATATTCTTCCTTATGTGTCTGTTGAGCCACAACATCAACAGAAAGATACGCAAGTCCTTGAGATCGATCTTGTGTCGAACTGCTTTAAACGAGAAGGCTCTGTGAGAAGAGAAAATATATTTCAGTTAGGTACGCTTCTCTCTCTGTGTGTTCCAAGTTATTGTCTTCATTCAAAAGCATGTATAAACCTTACAAGATAAAATTTAGGTTTTGTTGCCATTATTTTACATGGTGATGGTCTCTTTTGGAGTAGCTTTTCATGCTGTGAACTAAAAATTGCACACTCCGTGACCTCTGTCAGACAGACTCTTCTGATTGTTCGTTGTTATTCACCATAACTGTTTTGTATCTACTATCTTATTATCGGCTTACGAGTCACTGTTCTTTTATTTACAAAGACACATATTGCTTCATTTCTGAGTGTGATTGGGCAAAAGTTTATGTTTATGTACTGATCACGTGGAACATACATTGCTTTCATTATTGTCATGAGTTTAATCTTACTGAAACTCAATTATTTGTTACATTGTATATCTCCTTCGCCTTGTCATCTGCACATCCTTCCGTCTTCTTCAGTACCATCCTTATTGATTTAAACTGGTTTTCTTGTGTCTGCGGAGTGGTTTTCCAACTATAGGGCATGCAAGCTCAGATGTGTATGTTGACATTTGACTGATCAGCGTGGTGGTGAAGATGATGACATGTACTTTTTAAGGCTTTTTGGAACTCGCCCTAAGAGGCATGAACACCCTCTTAGGACGCCTCAGTATTAGACACAAGCCCAAAAGGAAAGGTCAAGCCTCTTATGATGTCTCAAGCCCATGAAGATTAGGTTTTAGCAAGATAGCTTTAGTATAAAATATGTGTAATGTCTTGTGTTTAAGACAACCTTGGCTGCACGAGCAGCGTTCTCCTTATTATTTATGAATCAATCAAAATTTCATTTATCTTGGTGACAATCTAAATCTTCATTCACTTTAGTTTCTTAGTCTTTTAATAAAGCTCTATGAGCTATTAGTTTCTCAATAAGCTATTTAAAGCATGAATCTTCCTTATCCTAAAATGTTCACATGGTATCAGAGCACCAGGGATTAGATCCTCAGATGCATTTTATTTTCACAAGCTTCTTACAGAAGACCCTTTCTCTCATTAAAGATTCAAACTTGCGGCCAAGGCTAAGACTTTCACCACGTCCTCGCCAAGCTGCTGTTGTGACTCTTTCGGAGAGATGTACAGAACCAGTCAAGAGCTTCCCAACTTGTCGTCATCTCAGGGAGCTGAAAGAAACAAGACGTGGATGTCTTCAACCAAAAAAAAAAAGAAGAAGATTTTTGCTGAAGGTGTCAACAGAGTAAAGCTGCAACTTGTTATCTTCCACAGAGCTGCGTTTCATCAAGTTATCACAGCCATATCTTATCCATGGTAATCTCTGAGCTTTCTTCAAGGGATAAACGTTTTGTCATAGCTTGAGAGAGATATTGGCTGACTGGTTTAGATTTAGGCATGGAATCGTGGATCTAGAATGCAATAGGACTGTCTTTGGCTTGATAACTATGGGATTATGGCTGCAAGTTCCTGATTTGATGATTGCACACAAGGTGTTTGATAAAATAGCAAAGAAAAAAAAATCAGAAGGTCAAAAGCAGATTGTACTTGGTTATTGAATGGAAGATAGATAGTGGTTATGATTCAAGTTGTTACGGGAAGGTCACTCTTGTTATGAGACAAATTTGATGAGTTTAGCGGGTAAAGTAAACCCAGACTCTTAGTGAGAAAGAAAGGTCACAATGTACCTCTGAGTGAGATCAACTAAGCTCTCCAAGTTCAAAAGAAACCTCTGAGTGAAGCCATGTGATACTCTCCAAGTATAGACCAAACAATTTCTACATGATGTGAATTGAAGATTCAACCTTTAGCTCCATGTGATCATGCTTCTGCTGATCATTCCAACAAGCCATCTACTACATCACAGCCTTCTTGCTTTGACTACTTTGTTCCTTCCAATCATCTTTGTTATGTGCTTTCAAACTGCGCGTAAATGTTCCATCCACGCTAAGTTTGCGGGGGAATATTAGACACAAGCCCAAAAGGAAAGGTCAAGCCTCTTATGATGTCTCAAGCCCATGAAGATTAGGTTTTAGCAAGATAGCTTTAGTATAAAATATGTGTAATGTCTTGTGTTTAAGACAACCTTGGCTGCACGAGCAGCCTTCTCCTTATTATTTATGAATCAATCAAAATTTCATTTATCTTGGTGACAATCTAAATCTTCATTCACTTTAGTTTCTTAGTCTTTTAATAAAGCTCTATGAGCTATTAGTTTCTCAATAAGCTATTTAAAGCATGAATCTTCCTTATCCTAAAATGTTCACACTCAGCAGGGACAGTAAGGAAAGTACGGGATCACGGGCCCCTAAGAGTTGGTTCTTACCTAAAAGGAAGAAGAGATGGGTTTTTGGTAATATGTAGGCCCCATTCCCTAAGAACCCACTTAAGAGGTGGGGATAATGATGCTCTAAGTTTAATCAAATGACAGTACTCCATCTAATTATAAAACATCATTTCTAGATCCGCTCCTGCGGCTCAAGATAGCCCCCCCCCCCCAATATACCCCAACACCACTCTGATACTAGACCGTGAGGGCACCAAGACGACCCAATTTCCCTAGAAACTAGGATAAAGCACCCATACATACATGAGTCTTATGCAATAGGAAGGAGACCCCAAACACCAGAAACTAGGCAGAAGACTACACATATGAGTTCATGGCAAGATCCGTCGGGCCAAGGTCCAAGACCCCCGAGCCTCAACCAACTACTTTGAATTATCTTTTGTTAAGTTAGATTGGCTTCCAACCTAGAATTAATTGGTTAAGTGGATTGGTCCATCTTTCTTATATATTATATAAAGATCCCTTCTAACTTCTTATATGGGAGACTTTGTCTTTATTATGCCCCTCGAATTATAAGTGGATTGACTCATCTCTTTTATATCCTCCATGATTCCAAAAATCAGTCCAAGACGCCAGAAACCAGTCCTAGGGTTCCAAAAACTCACAGATCTCTTGACATTGCTGCTATTCAAATACCTCAGACAGTTGAAACTAGGCCTAGGACGCCGGAACACCAGACCAAGACCATAGAAATAAGGCCAAGAATACATGAAAGTAGGCTAAAGACTGCAGTCAGATCACCTGATCACAGAGAGACAATGTCCGTTGAGGTGGGTCAAAGATCACCTCAGGCCTACAATTATCTTGGGAGCAAAGCTTAGCCGAAGAACGATAATGAATCAATTCTACTCTATCTAGAACTTATTTTGTCACCTCAAGAAAAGCCACCCTTTACGGTAATGCTCTTTACCCTATACCTTCACATCTTCATATTTTTGCACATGATAATGACAATTTCGGCTTCTTACCTCAGACTAGTCGTAAGGGATATGAAAATCTACCAAACAAGAAGAACGTTTCGATCAACTTGATGAGTCGGTGAGCTCAGATGACGATAAATTTTCATGTGTGGATGATCACGATGATAATTCTATCTAGCTTTACCAACCTAAATCTGGAAGCAACACGCTATGTATATTCCTCATCTCATCATGGCTTTCATGTTCAATTCAAAGCTCACCAAAGAGCTAGTGTTGATGCAAAAGTTTTAAGTCATCTCACTAAGTAATCCATTTACTCATGTCCTCTTCTCCCTTTCCATTTTTTATCCCTTTTGCAAGACTATGAATAGAAATACGAGATATCGGTTGGATTGGTGGATTTAAACATAAAGAAACGCGTTTGGTGATTCTCGTACTATTGGTTGGACACATTAGTTTGTTTTTTGCCATAGACATGTGCCCTAACTCCACATTTTGAACCCCGGTCAGTTTTGGGGAGGCGGATCTTACACAATATACAAAATTCAGTTATAACACAACAATTATTTCAAATCTCAAGATCATAAAATCTAGTAGAGAGTGTGTTATATAATCAAATTTTATTATTAAAATCTAATAAAATCCTCGAATCTTGATCTTGTATAATCCCAATTTTATAGCCATTAGGTTAGGTAGGATTCTTTTAAACCTCAGAACTTTTTAATTCTTAATATATAGGAGATATAGATATAGATACTTCATAAACCACAAAAAACAAAGAGCTAGGAAGATATTAGGAGGAAGATGAATAGGGTCGAGGGAGAAAGGGAGGAGTGGAGAAGAGAAATAAATGGTTTGTTTTGGATAGAGGCGTTTATTTCTCTTTCTAGTTTTAGTCTTTCCCACATACGTCTTTTACCTCATCGTCCCTCTCATTCTCACCACTACTCTTTTGGCTTTACCCTTCTTCTTATTCTTCAACCCTAATCTCTCTTCCGTTGGACCCTCTGTAAGTTCATATATATATTCTTTATTCTTATTACTTGTTGTGGCACAGTTAACATGTTGATCTGTTTGATTAGGGAATCGGAGGATTCTGGTTGTTTCTATTGGACCGCTCCACTTTTTACTTAGGCCTTGAGTATGCTAAACTGTTGGCTGGAGGCTTTGAGGTCGCTTTCCTTTGGCATCTCACCGTTTTCATCTCCCTCGTGATCCATTCCATCTACATTGCCGACCACTTCCTTAGATCTCATCAAGGCGTACTACCTCCTCTTGAATCTCAGAAAGTTGAGACTCCGATTTTCTCCGGTGATTATATGCTTCTAATATACACGTGAACAAACCCTATCTATTGTATTTTTTTGTATGCTAATCTACGCTGTCTCTGACTAACCTGAGATGAAGGTGATGTGCACAAGGAAGTGGAGAAGATGAAGGAGTTAGTGGAAGATGGGAAGAAGGTGATGACATCTATGGAGCACATGATCCACTCAGGTCTCGAAACTCTTAGAAAAGAATGGGTAGAGTTTCGTGATGATGAGAAGAAGGAGATGAACATACAAGCGGATATTGTGGAGCATCTGATCTGCTCAAAGCTTGGCAACATGCGCCTCAATGTTGATGAGATCTGGACATGTCTCCTAGATGACCTTAGATCTAAAGTCGTAGAGGATATCAGAGCTTTGAGACAAGATCGCAACAAGGATGTGAAATTTGTTACTGACCAACTCGACGACACCTACCTTGCCATCCAAGAAACCGCCAGAGAAGCAAAGACTACCGCTGAAAAGGCCCACGAGACCTACCTTATCATCCAAGAAACTACCAGAGAAGCAAAGATTATCGCCTACAAGGCGCACGAGACCTACCTTATCTTCCAAGAAACTACCAGAGAAGCAAAGATTATCGCCTACAAGGCGCACGAGACCTACCTTATCTTCCAAGAAGGCCAAAACGAGAGACGGGTGGTAAGAGGGGAGGATGTAGAGGGGTTTGTCAAGCTGAGGGAGAAAGTGCGGCGAATGTCGGTTGAAGCGGAGATTGCAGCGGAGGAGCAGGCTTGTGCAACGCGAGAGTTGGTGGATGCCCGGATTCAGCAATGGGAGGATGAAAATGCCGACTATCTTGCCTCCCTTCCGCTCTTGTATTTCAATCAGCATAACTAATATATGATCTGATTTCATTGTCTCATTCATTTCTTGGTTTTTATGGAGCTTGTTGGTTAGAATTTAGTTACTAAGATAATTTAAGTGTTGCTTCTGATAAAAAGATTTGATATATGCTTATCTCAACTAAATCTTAGATAATATAAAATCACTAGTGGATTTCGGATGGAGGATATAGTTTGATCTTCTTGAATCAGTGTTCTAAAACTCTCCTAGACGCTAGATGGTGGCCAGGCGGTTAATGATTTTGGATGCGTCTTAACATCCATTTGAAAAACAAAAGAGAAAGAAACTACATTGATCAAAATTTGAAGTTTCTTGTATGACTGGCTATTGTTTTGCCGTTTCAAAGATGATCTTGGGAACAACATATATTTACTTGTTGAAGCGGAAAAAAGCGGTTCAATCAACAAACAAGTAATCAAAGAAAGAGGACTAGAGATTTTTGATTAGATAAAGCGCGAGTACAATGACCAAAGACCCGACCAGTTAAAAACATGTCATCAATTCCTATGTGGAGTTTTTGCCATTATGATTGGGGGATCCTCTCTTCTCATATTTATACGAGTTGTGCCCACTAATCCAAAGAACATAACCTGCGTTATTTTATACTATTGATAGCTCTAAACAGGTACTGCGCGTTTCAGTGATCTCATTCTTCTTCTTGTAAGAAAAGTGTCGTTTTGGTTTTAAGCAACCAAATTTCCAAAAGCCATAAGGCTGACCTATTGAGCTTGTCCTCTTTCTGTTTCTACTATCCACGTGGGATATTGGGCGGTATAGAAAGGAGATGTTAAAATGGTAAACTGAAGGAATAGATAACTGTCGGCAAAGCTATATTGTTCGTCTCTTAACGAGGTGCAGTTGTCAGATGCGTTCTAACTCTACGTAGGACCACATAACCAACAACTGAGCGCAACACGTCATGTGAGTTATCCATAGACTTGCAACCTAAACCCACAAATGTTGGCCCATGCTTACTGCTCAAATTTATGTCATGTTTTAGTCCAAGCCCTTGAATTTTAAAAATATTCTGAAACCGGTTCTTTTCAAACAGCTCTGCATTTTATATGTTTTGGTGACTAGAAAGAAGGAGAAGAGATGTGCAATAGAATTCATGTAAGTTTATTTTAATACGTTAACATAGGCGAATAAATTGATTTAGAAGTAAAGTGATTGGTGATGAGAGTGAGATTATGTTAAATTAGAAGAGTTAATGGTAGTATCAAAAAGAGAAACGTATAACGACAAGGAAAGAGATTGGGTTTCACAAAGAGACGAGCAATGATTCGAAGAAACAATTAATTGTTGAATTATTTTTAAAAAGAAGAAGCAAGGAATAAAAATAAAAAATAAAGGGGAGAGAGAGAGAGAGAGAGAGAGAGTAGCGTTTTAATTGAGCACACACACGCAAATAGCTTGCCTGCTCCGCGTAACTCTTGAGGATATCCTGCCGACATCTGTAGAATAAAAACACGTATTTTTCAATTATGGATCTCAGCCAGTCTACCGATTAGAAGTTCCGCCACGGAAGGAAGGTTTTGTGTGGAAGAAATATCTTTTGTGGATCTGAAAGGGGAATCAATCAAATCAAATCAGAAGAAGAAGAAGAAGAAGAAGGAGAAGATGGGGTTCTTCAGCACAGTACTAGGGTTTTGTGGATTTGGGATAGGGATATCGATGGGGCTTGTCATCGGATACTTCCTTTTCGTCTACCTCCAGCCCAACGACGTCAAGGTAGGTATTCAACTCTCTCTCTCTCTCTCTCTCTCTATGATTCGCTTTCGAGACTCTTACTTAAACAAAACTTGTATGGTATGTATGCTTTTCAGGATCCTCAAATCCAATCGATAGCAGACCAAGATCCCAAAGCCATGCTCCGTATGCTTCCTGAGATTCCTCTCTGGGTCAAGAATCCCGACTTCGACCGTGTTGACTGGATTAACAAGTTCCTCGAGTACATGTGGCCTTATCTCGACAAGGCAATCTGTAAGACTGCAAGGAATATAGCAAAGCCCATCATCGAGGAGCAGATTCCCAAGTACAAGATTGACTCTGTTGATTTCGAAACTCTTACTCTTGGCTCTTTGCCTCCTACCTTTCAAGGCATGAAAGTCTATCTCACTGATGAGAAGGAGTTGATTATGGAACCTTGCTTGAAATGGGCTGCTAATCCCAACGTCTTGGTCGCTATCAAAGCTTTCGGCCTCAAGGCTACCGTTCAGGTTACTAACATATCATTTTCCCTTTTACCGTTGCCTCCCACTTACCAAGCCTGCTTAATTTTCTCAGGTGGTTGATCTCCAAGTTTTTGCACAGCCTCGTATCACTCTCAAACCTTTAGTCCCAAGTTTTCCTTGTTTCGCCAGCATTTATGTCTCTCTTATGGACAAGGTTTGTGTTTCGGCCTCTACTCACTTTTTTCTTTGTGTATTATTACTAGTCACCTTCTTTTGGTTGAGCTCTTGTCTTGTTCACCATTTACTCTTTCAGCCACACGTTGATTTTGGCCTTAAGCTTGGTGGAGCTGATCTCATGTCAATCCCTGGCCTCTACAGATTTGTCCAGGTTAGTATCTTTATCTTACATCCTTCAGACTTGTGAGATGATTTTGATCATCATAGTAATTCACCACTCTATTTTTCCTGTTCCCTGGAGAGAATTTGTTTCAGTCTTTTGTCGCCTTCATTCTGTCTCTTATTTGGTCAAAGTCCGCTTGGTTTTATAGCTCTCTTACGATCAAATTTTCATTTGCTAATCCATGACCGCGTTAATTGTTTCAGGAGCAAATCAAGGATCAAGTTGCAAACATGTATCTCTGGCCTAAGACCCTTGTAGTTCCAATCCTTGACCCTGCCAAGTATGCCATTCTGCCTTATTTTTCTCCCTTAAAATGATCAGTTCATCTCTTAAACCTTTATTGTTGCTTAGCAAAGTCTTAATTTATAATAAACAATTAATATACAGGGCTTTTAGAAGGCCAGTTGGAATCGTCCATGTGAAAGTCGTGAGGGCTGTTGGGCTGAGGAAAAAAGATATGATGGGCGGAGCAGACCCATACGTGAAGATCAAGCTCTCTGAAGACAAGATTCCGTCTAAGAAGACAACTGTAAAACACAAGAATTTGAATCCTGAATGGAATGAGGAACACAAATTCTCAGTCAGAGATCCCCAGACTCAGGTCCTAGAGTTCAGTGTGTATGACTGGGAACAGGTAAAGAAGCTATCATGAGTAGAGAGGATACATATAATGTGTCTATCTGCTAATATCTTGTATTTCGGATGATGCAGGTGGGAAAGCACGATAAGATGGGTATGAATGTATTACCGCTGAAAGAAATGGTGCCTAACGAACATAAAAGCTTCACCTTGGAACTGCATAAGACTCTGGAGGGAGCTGAAGAAGGAGGGCAGCCTGACAAGGATAGGGGGAAGCTGGAGGTTGAGCTCTTGTATAAGCCATTCACAGAAGAAGAAATGCCAAAGGGTTTCGAAGAATCGCAATCAGTGCAGAAGGCTCCAGAAGGCACACCGGCTGGCGGAGGAGTGCTTGCGGTGATAGTTCATTCAGCTGAAGACGTTGAAGGTAAGCACCATACCAATCCTTACGTGCGCATCTATTTCAAAGGAGAGGAGAGGAAAACCAAGCATGTGAAGAAGAACAGAGACCCGAGGTGGGAGGAGGAGTTCACCTTCGTGCTCGAGGAGCCCCCACTCCGCGAGAAGCTGCACGTGGAAGTACTGAGCACCTCTTCCAGGATAGGTCTCTTGCATCCCAAGGTAACAAAACACAATACTCAAAACTCACAGTAACACTAACAACTGTTGGCTAAACTGAAAAACTGGGATGTTTTGATGTGGCAGGAAACACTGGGGTACGTGGATATTCCGGTGGTGGACGTGGTGAACAACAAAAGGATGAACCAAAAGTTTCACCTTATCGATTCCAAGAACGGAAAGATCCAAATCGAGCTTGAGTGGCGAACCACCTCTTAGATTTCTTGAGTTCGATTCGAGCAGAGGATATTGGTTTTATGTTGTTATAAACTCTTTGTGTTGTTGTTGTTGTTGTACAATATGGGCCTTTAACTCTTAAAACCAGACATCAGATAAAGCCCCCTTCATTACATGTTTGTGTCTTTCGTCTCTTCTATGCTATTCGGTAGTGACTACTGCTCATTATTTCCTCCCTAACCGGTTTACAAAGCTAAAAACAAAAATCGATGACACAAGACAGTACTAAGTAAGTATCCTATGCAAATGTTTTATAAAATTAAAGGAGAAACAACAAACAAAAGAAAATACTGATATTCGTAGGTCGAGGAAACAACAAATTAGTGTATATAATGGGAGTTTTTCCACAGAGCATATCGTGTATCTCATAAATTTTAAAAACATTAAAAATTTGAACTTTTCATGTAAGCGATTTCTTTTTCAATAAAATTGTATAAAATAAAATAATAATTACTTATACCCCAGCTCAATAAATTACTAAATCAAACGTTTAAATGTATCTAATTAATCTCATGTTTAAAATTTTAAAATATGGACTTTTTCAAAACAGAAAGAATATATTTTTATACAGTAAGTTAAATAATATATAAAATATTTTGATCTATTTAATATATGTTATGCCATTTCACAAAATTTATCCAATCATACAAAAACATTATTCCGTAGTTTATTCTTCTGATTTTAAAATTTTTGATAACTTAATTATTTTTCGGTGTTATATGATTAAGCGATGTTTACCAATCAAAAACATTGCACAAAGGTACGTTTTGTGTCAGTGTTAGTTGTTATACTCAACCAAAAAAAACGTAAAACATTGTTGTTTATGCCTTATGGTGCTTGGTTATTTTCACAACCATATATTACTTTTTAACTGACCATGAATTCTCAGAAGTTAAAGTTGTGAAATAAAATATAGTAATGAGATGTTTATGTAGGAAACAAACGAATAAAATTGTTTTATTTCATAAGCTTGTAGTTTAATCATCTCTAAAAATTGTCTGGTAAAAAAGAGGACAAAAGTAAGATTGAAAATGATTGTGCTTGATGACAGACAAACAATGGGAATCTAAATTATGGAGGAGCAACAAAATGTTGTTGATTGTTCTGTCTTTATGGTAAGTGCTAAAAGGCGTGGCACAGGAGGCATTAACATCTTATTATTAAAAAGGAGTTTCTGGTTTGACCAGCTCTAATCAGTTTCAGACGCTAAGAACAAACGCACAAAGCCTTGTTCATATTTACTCCTGAGATAAAAAAAAAACTCATTTTCTTAATCTATACACAAATAGTTCTACTAAATGAACGCCCAACTTCATGAGCAGCTTCCGCATTAAATAAGAACGGAGATTTGATCAAAAACAAATAAATAAGAATGGAGAATGATCTATATATATAAAGAAACTGATTTTCGCTTTTCAATTCACCATATTTGTAAATAGATGAAGAAAATTGACATGTGAGTAAAAAAATATTTTAAAAGTTATAAATTTTTTAAAAACTTTTGGTTTTTAACATTTAAAGAAAATATTTTGACAAAGATTAAATAGTTCAAAAATATTTATAGAATTATTTTCTTAAGAATTAAACCGAATATTTGTAAAACGAGAATATTAGTAAGAAAAACAACACAAAGTTGAGAGAGGGGAATGTGCATGTGATAAAAGCGAGCTTCCCTGTTATTATAAAAGCGACCACGCTTTGTTTCCTAGCAATGAATGATTCGCCCTACTTTTCTTATTTTATTTCGATCCTTTATCTATTTCTCCTATACCAAAAAATGCTATATCCCGTTTGGATACGTTTCTTGTTTTTAACCACCCTTGAACATTAACATAATTGGAGAAATTATATTTTTTTTGGAGAAATTATATTTATGTGATAATCTTTGCCAAAGTTGTGAAATATCAATACTGAATTATTTAGGCTGAAAACAAAATGTTCAGCTGAGTGTGACATACGTTTTTGTTCACCAGGCTTTGTAATTTATTGTATATGATATTAATAAGCTTCAGGAAACACATACATGATATTGATACCAGTAACAATAATAAAGATTATAAACCTGATTACATTAATTGTAGGTAGGGTTGAGTATAAATACTCGATACTCGACTTGTGTATACTACACATTCTTTATTTGCCCTGTAAAATGAGTATTTACAATGATCAAGTACATCAAATCAAGTTCTTAGGGATATAAATCAAGTACCAAATCTTAAAGAAAATGTTTTAGATGAGAAAAATAACTGTCGAACGCATCTAAAGCGATTACCAATAAACTCATATTTCTCCCATGAAATTAATGAAAATATTTTAAGTAATCGTGATTGTCCCTCCCCTTGACCAGAAAATAAACAAATTCATTATACTTTCAAGCTACCCATTTTGTAATAACTTTTCATGAAATAATAACAGTAAATTCAGTACGGTACAATAGATCACAAACAATTTTTTAAAAATTGGTCATTTATATAAATTTTGTAGACAATTTTTTTTTAAAAATGATGATTTATGCAAATTTTTTTGAGGGTTGGAAACTGATACTTTTAATGCTTCCCCTCAGGCGGCCACTGCATTAATATTGTTGGTGGTATTATACAATACTTTACTTTTAAATTAATTTTTGGGATATTTTGTTTGGAAAATACTTTATTCGAGAGTGTTATATAGGAGTATAAGTTTGATTTCTATGTCGTCACTCCCGAAACAAAATCTCTCACAAGTAGCTATCAAGAACAAAGGGAAAGAGAGTTTGCTTGGGCTTTGCTCATCATCATCCTCTTGCCTTGAAAAACTACTTCCGTGTCTCCTTCTCTGTGTACACACATTCACGCTGTTCTATTCCTTTTTCTCTATATATTATCTATAGATTCTCTCTCTCTTTCTCTTCATTCACTCGTTCTGGTCTCTACACAAAGAGAGAATAAGCAAATGGAGAACGGTGAGAAAGCAGTGGAGACGGTTGTTGTTGGGAACTATGTGGAGATGGAGAGTGAAGGGAAAGTTTCGGACATGAAATCTAAGCTTTCCAACATGTTTTGGCATGGCGGCTCTGTCTATGATGCTTGGTTCAGCTGCGCTTCCAACCAGGTATACGTAATGCCAAATGTTTTAGTTTTTTTACACATTTATCTCTCCCTATCTATCCTTTGTACTAACATGATGAACTCATGTGTTCTCTTTAGGTGGCGCAAGTGCTGTTGACGCTTCCATACTCATTTTCACAGCTAGGGATGCTCTCAGGGATTCTGTTTCAGCTCTTCTATGGCCTACTGGGTAGCTGGACTGCTTACCTAATCAGCATTCTCTATGTTGAATACAGGACCAGAAAAGAGAGAGAGAAAGTTAACTTCAGAAACCATGTCATTCAGGTAACAATAGCTACCTCTTATTTCTACATCATTCTTTCATTTGTAACTAAATGTACTTAAGTACATGGTTTTTCTGTTGTTGCTCAAACAATGTGAAGTGGTTTGAGGTTCTTGATGGATTGCTTGGGAAGCACTGGAGAAATGTTGGGTTAGCATTCAACTGCACTTTCCTTCTCTTTGGATCTGTCATTCAACTCATAGCATGTGCCAGGTATGTAGTACTAATCATCCCAAATTATTTATCGACCAGGATTACATGATGATGCTGTGGTTTTAATGACAATGAATGGATATGCAGTAACATATATTACATAAATGATAACCTGGACAAGAGGACATGGACATACATATTTGGAGCATGTTGTGCAACCACAGTATTCATCCCTTCCTTCCACAACTACAGGATTTGGTCTTTTCTTGGACTCTTGATGACCACTTACACTGCTTGGTACCTCACCATTGCATCCATCCTCCACGGCCAGGTAAATTAATTATTAGAATACTGTTTATGCGTTAGAGAGATTAGCTGGTGATGTTGCGGCCTAAGGGGACTCAGAAACATAAACAAAGATTGTCATCTTTCTTGTGTCTTTAGGCGCTTGTGTTTCAAGCAACATGTGGTTGGGGACCACTTTTAGCCAACCCCCTATACTTTTTGAGTGAGACACATACGTAGTTGCTTGTAGAAAAATGAACTGAGATTGAAATTAATAAAGCATAACAAACAAAGTTCTGTATAATTAAATAAATAGGTAGAAGGAGTAGAGCATTCGGGACCAAGCAAGCTGGTGTTATACTTCACAGGGGCCACAAACATTCTTTACACATTCGGTGGACATGCTGTTACTGTGTATGTCCTTTTTACCCCCCCTCATACTAAAAGGGTATAATCGGAATTAAAGATAAGATGAAAAGGACCATTCCTTTCTTTATAGTTCAACTAATGAAATTGAATATGTGTGGTTGGGACAGAGAAATAATGCATGCCATGTGGAAGCCGCAGAAGTTCAAGTCCATATACCTGTTTGCGACTCTGTACGTTCTGACGTTGACGCTGCCTTCTGCGTCTGCAGTTTATTGGGCGTTTGGCGATTTGCTTCTAAACCATTCAAACGCATTCGCACTCCTCCCAAAGAACCCTTTCCGTGACTTTGCAGTGGTGCTCATGCTCATCCACCAGTTCATCACCTTCGGGTTTGCATGCACGCCTCTCTACTTCGTTTGGGAGAAGCTGATAGGGATGCATGAGTGCCGGAGCATGTGTAAGAGAGCCGCCGCGAGGCTTCCCGTGGTTATACCCATCTGGTTTCTGGCAATCGTATTCCCTTTCTTCGGTCCCATCAACTCAACCGTGGGATCTCTTCTCGTTAGCTTCACCGTTTACATCATCCCTGCGCTGGCTCACGTCTTCACATTCCGCTCATCAGCTGCACGGGAGAACGCCGTGGAGCAGCCGCCGAGGTTTCTGGGGAGGTGGACTGGGGCTTTCACAATAAACGCATTCATTGTCGTGTGGGTGTTCATTGTTGGATTTGGGTTCGGTGGTTGGGCCAGTATGATCAATTTTGTTCACCAGATAGACACATTCGGCCTCTTCACCAAATGTTACCAATGCCCAACGCCGCCGGTAATGGCATCGCCTCCTCCGATCAGCCATCCTCACGTCAACCACACGCGTGGCCTTTGAATCCCAAGCAACAAATAATAGCGCTTCCGACGGATCACAAGATTTTCGAGAATTAGCTTCTTTAGAAAATCTTTCTACCAAAGCCTTGAATGTTTTCGGGTTTGAGTTTTGCTTGTCAATTTTTATTATGTTTTTGGACGTTGAGGAAAGAAAAGAAAAAAAACTTTAGGACGCCATATATTCGTGTCAAGAACAAACAATCCATTCCAAGTGTTGTACTCAGTCTTATCCCATTAGTATAAAAACACACGAACACCACACCCAACTTTGGAGAGATGCCGACCAATATTTGAAACTTATGATTGATTAGAAAAGAAGCAAATTTTTAACTGAAAATAAAAATGCATAATCAACGCTTGGAATATAATAGAGCATAGATAAAATATAAAAGAGCAAAGAGCATTTAAAAGATCCATAGAGCAAATGTTTGATAAAACATGCAAATATGAAACTAGCATCACAAACCCCATAACAACATGTCCTAATAACCCGAAAACAAACCGACCAGAGACAAACCAAAAGAAGATAGATATAGATAGATAGAGAGATAGATAACGCGGCGAGATGACTGATTTACCCTTCTACAAACCGCCTTTTAACTTGTGTCTCTTCAACGGCCACCGCTGGTGCAATCCCTCGCAAAATGACCCGACTCTCCACAGCTGTAGCAGCTCCCTCCTCCTCCTCCTCCTCCTCCACCGCCGCCGAACCTACCGCCGCCTCCTCCATAACCACCACCACCTTGGGAACAGTCTCTCGCCATGTGACCCGGTTCTCCACACTTGTAACAAGCCCCATCACCACCACCGCCTCCACGTCCACCACCACCATAACCTCCTCCTCCACGTCCCCCACCTCTTCCACCGCCGCCGAACCCACCTCGTCCTCCGGAAGAACCACCGCTGTTACCCTGAACGGGAGCACCGTCTGGTCCTGAGACTTCGACAGCCTTGTAACGTCCGCTGTCGTCGACCTCGACGTCGAACTCAACGGATTCGTCAGGGGCAAGGCTACGATAGCCCTCAGATCTGATGGAGGACTGGTGAACGAAGAGATCGTCACCACCATCCTCTGGTGTTATGAAACCGAAGCCCTTCTGGGTGTCAAACCACTTCACCGACCCTTTGCGTCTCTCTCCACCCTTGTTTCCGTCGCCTCCAGACATTCTGATCAAATCTCTCTCTCTCTCTCTTCTCTTAGTTACGGATAAACAAAACCACAGGTCAGATCTCTCTATCTCTCTGTCTCTCCCTTCGCGTGAGGAAGAAGCTGTTTATATCAGCAGCAGATGTGTGCATAGGGTATCACTGCCACGTCTCCTTTTTTATTATGAGATTTTTCATTTTTTATTTCTTCTCATATTCCCTTTTTAACAATTTTCCCATTCATTATTTTTCTTCTTTTTTTTCTTCAAATATGTTGATTTTTTCCAGCTTTAAAAACATTTGAAACTTCATAAACCACGACAAAATATAAAACAATTAAATTTTAGTTATTCAAAACAAAATGCTAAACGAGTTTGTTAATAACAAAAAACATTTGTTGAAATGGATAGCCTTAAAGATGGGGCCAGCCTAGTGTTCGAGAGTGTATTATTTTTTCCTTTTTTGGAAGCTCTGGCCCAGCTTCGATCTGGACGGTTAGGGATGCTTTGCAGGATGGTTATCAGCCGTCAGATTCAATTCTCTAAGTTGAATTTGAATTAAAAAATCGTTTAAAGCTTATCCTCTTCTTCCGAAAATCTAACAGAGTGAAGGGTATTATGGGGAAAGACAAAATCTTTATTATTATATATTTATTACTTTCCAGTTCAGTCAACATTAAAGTTGAGGGACGTAAGCAGATATTTTGACTAGTCCTACTTTTTTGGGAACGTAAACTGCATGCCGTTTATTTTATTTTATATTTCACTCTGGTACCAAATAATAGTAAATTTACAGATTCTCTCCAAGAGTAAATATTATTTTTAGTCCAAGCCTTAAACAATTGGTCAAAAAGCGTAATGTTCATAAAGTCGAATTTGACATGAGGATGGGACATGTCGATGCTTCTGAAGTTTTTTTTATTTAAGGCAAAATATTGAATGAGATTAGCTAAAATGTTTTGTTCATTTATTGTCTTTAGTAGTAGTTGTAGCTAATAAGTTTTATTTATGTCTATCAATTAATGTAATTCTATCTACCTATATGAAAAAGAAGTGATTGAGCTCTAATAAATGTCGGAAGAAATGTAAAACAAACAAGAGACTTGAGTTACCGCATTTCATATGTTTTTCACGCTAACGAATGAAGCAAAATATTTTTATTCGGGCCACTGGGGTATTCACATGCGGCCCCCCAGCGCTCCAGACCATTAGCGTAACCAGAGGCCCTTAAGTGGAGGCTTAAAAATTCCTGTAATGGCGTAGGCTTAGGCCTGATGGGTTAGTCGACCACACTTAGTGGTCGGATACTAGATTATCAAAAAAAAAAAAAAAAAAAATGAAGCAAAATATTTTAAATGTTCAGTTTTTTTTTCTATCAACTTTCATTTTATTAAGCTTGTTGGGCTGAAACATGAGTACAAAATTGGGTTAATTAAGCCCAACACGTGAACATCAAAAATACAAAACTCTTAAAAATACGTTTGACTTCTGCAAGACCTATCCTCCATTTTTCTGTAACCTTTGATGAAGCTGGCTTTAATCCATACCAAATACATATAACTGCATTGCATGTGGTCCTAGTTATTTTGAGTTGTTACTTTCTCTCTTCGCAGTGACAACTTAGTCACCGGTTTAGACATCAACGGGGTTTTGGCTTTGTTTGGTTGCCTTTTCGGGTTTAGCTCATAAATTAAATTTGATGGAGACAGAGATAAATATTGGTCGCTTATCTTATATTTTGTCCATATCTTTCTCACCGGCCATCTCCATTGTTCTGTAATAACTCAAACCATTACGAATCAAACCAGAATATCCATCTTTTCTACTTCATTTTGTTTCTTTATCAAAAAAATAAGAAAGAAAGAATTCGAAAAGTGTAGTTCGCTAGCTCTAGTTAGTGCTTAGACTTACAAAACTTTTGAAGCTACAAACTACTATCATCACAACACGAATAACCCATTCTGCTTTTGCAGGCTTTTAACAGTAATGTACAATCCTCATGGGGAGAAAATTTGCAGGAAATGCATCTTCTTCTTGTTCGAGGATCATCTTCTTGAAGCTTTTTTTTGCTTTTCTAAAAGTACAGCCAGATGATGCAGAACGGAGTAGATCTCCTCTTTAAGAGGATGATAGCACCCGTCTGAGACTGTGAAAGTTTCAACTTTCTGCTCTATTTCAATCCAGCAAAGAGCTTTTTCTTTATTCACCCTTCTCTTCTTCATATGCCCTCTCAGCATCTCTACTATTCTCATGATCTGCATAAATGCTAGAGAGCAATATGTATGGCGCAGACGACTCTGGGTCCAGTTTAATCAGCTCTTCCACCGCTTTCTTCCCCAGTTCCACATTTCCATGCATTCTGGATACTCCTAGGATTGCATTCCAGATGTGCTCGTCTGGTCTAAAAGGCATTTTCTCGATCCTGCTCATCAACTCTTTAAAACAACCGGCACAACCTAGGAGTTCTATCAGCCATGTGTAATGTTCTTGGTCGGGAACAATCCCGTAATCAACAGTCATTGAATCAAACCACCTGACTCCTTCCTCTACCAGACTTGAATGGCTGCAAGCACTCAAAATCACAACCAGAGTTGTCCGGTTTGGGTGGACTCTCAGTCTGACCATGTCATCAAGCACTCGCAAGGCCTTGTGGCCAAGCCCGTGCTGTGCCAATGCAGAAATCATCGTGTTCCACAGAACACAGTCTTGCTTGTCACCACAAAGATCAAAAACACGCTGGCTAGTTTCTAAGCTACCTGATTTGGAGTACATATCGATTAACGAACTGATAACAATCGCATTGGGACTAACATTTGTACGGATCATGTAGCCATGTATTTGCTTGCCGTGTCCAAGAGATGCAGAGGCATAGAGAGAGCTGCTGAAAGTAAATTGCCCAGGTTTAACCCTCAAAGCAATCATTTTTCTGAACAGCTCCAGCGCATGGTCCCCTGAGCCTTGTCTAACATATCCAGCAATTAAAGCAGCCCAAGAGACTGGATCTTTCTCTGGCAACTCATTGAATAGCTTGTCAGCTGCTTCCATATCACCTACTTTGGCATATCCGGAGATGAGAGTAGTCCAACTATAACTATCCTTCACTGCCATTTCATTGAAACATCTTTTGGCGCTCTCCATCTGACCACATTTCACATACGCATCCATTATAGAACACGAAAGCACCACATTTGAGAGAAACCCAGCAACCAGAACCTGCCCGTGAGCTTGCTGACTGAGCAGGAGCTCCCTCGATTTCACACACGCTGTCAATATCCCCGCGAAGCTGAACGCGTTGTACTTGATTCCAGATCTCCTCAACTCTCTATAAAACCACAGAGCTTCATTCAGATTCCCATTCTGAGCGTAGGCAATGACCAAGGTGTTCCAGGAAACAACATCCCTCTCAAGCATACAATCGAACACGGCTCGTGCACGAACCAACATCCCTGACTTGACAAACCCAGAGATCATATTGTTCCACGAATACAAGTTCCTGAAGTGCATTCTATCAAACACTTTACACGCATCAATGGGTTTGCCGCATTTCATGTACATTCCGATCAAATGATTAGACAAAAGCGTGTTAGGTCTCTTGAATCCAGTAATTTTCAAGTGACGATGAATCCATCTGCCTTGTTTCAAAGACCTCGTTTCTCCACAACGCTGAAGCAGCGACGCAAGGACTTCAAAGGGTAATCGAATCCCTTGCTCTGTCAAGGACTCGAGACGAGACACCGCCTGAGAGAGCTCTTCTTTGGCTGATGCGTGTCTGCTGAGAAACGATCGAGTGACACAGATTGGCCGTTTCCTATGGTTACTGATGGGCATTGGAGGGAGAAACCACCATGGGAGGAGTCTTCACTCCTTGTATGTCTTGATCCCGGCGAATACAAAACTATAACGGCGGCGGGATTCGCCGGAACGAAATCATATGACACTTGTTCCGCCGCCGTGTGGATGGGTTAAGAAAACCGGATCTGGTTTTTGGTATTGGATCATACAAACAAAGACCTCTCCGTATTCACTTTTGGGCTTACGTTTTTGGCCCACGGGCCTCCTTTTCTATCATTTATCTCCGACTTTGTAAAGCTACACTGTTACTTTAATTGAAAAGTTCATATTCATACTGTATTGATATCAAGTGATAAATGTTACATATACAATAAGTATCGCGTAGTATCATATAAGTGAAACAAAAAGCCTTTTCTCTAGTGAACAACGGTAACGTTATAGCCAACGATGGCATCACCGGTCTTGGGATCGAACCAATGGGTCTGAGCAATAGCGTACCCACGAGCCATCCTGAACATTCCAGTGCCTCCTACGATTGGCATTTCTCTAATTGGCTTCATCGCGGAATTCTTCCCGATCATGCTTATGGTGCTGTCCTTGTACGGACCGTCCTCGAAGCAGAAGCTCATCGCCATGAGCAGTCCTAACTCTTCTTTACCTGTCCAATAAAAGATACATCCATCAAAACCGGTTATTCCCAACCGGATCGGTTTATCAATATAAATAAATGCATGTTTACATGAAGAACCGTAAAGGCCTTGGGCCCTGCCCACGAGCTTGGATTTGGGATCGGCGGTCTCGGTGAGAGCATCGTCGACCATGAACACGGAACCGAACAGCGTCGGGGATTTGTCAGTGTCGGCAGCCTGAGCTACCTTAACGGCGGTGGGATTCTTGCCGCTTAAAGTATCGTGGAAATAGAACTGAAGGTTGGTTACCTTGTCTTTACCAGATTCCTCCAGCTGATTAGCCCAGCTGTATAATCTGGAACCTTGTGCAGCCAGTGGTATTATCGTTATCAACAGAAACAGCAATCTTGATACTACTTGTGCTTTTGCCATCTTCATAGTTGTTCCCTTTTTCTTCGGTTGTTTTAGTTGTGCAAGTAAATTGAGTTCTAAAAGTGCGATGGAAACAAAACTATTTATAGGGCACAATTTATATATTTCACTACTTATTACTGATCATGGTCCAAGTTGGTTCAACCAAACCAAAGAGAAAAGAAGAAAATGATGTGACAAAGTCAGCAATGTGGTGGCGTAATGGTTCACCTAAAAGTATAGTAGTTGTCTGAATTAAGTATATTACCTATCTTGGTGTCTTGTTGAAC
>CAJHQP010008757.1:0-25403 GCA_905132765.1 Moricandia arvensis | reverse complement strand
ATTTACTAAAAAAATTTAAACTTTTCTTTTTACAAATTTTGGAATTTTTTCATATATATTTTCTTTTTGTAAATTGAAGATCATATGTCAATGTTTCACTTTGCTACACTTACGACCATCTCTTAATGGATCGTTAAAACACCATTTTCTGTGAACAAATTGGTAATATTTGTAAGAAAAATGAGCTGAACCACGTTTTGGACGAAAGATTTGCGGCTCCCATTGGCGAACCTACGTTGCCCAAGAATGTAACAAGTGCCACCATAAAAGAATTTAGAATTTGTTAAATACATCTAAATTTTAGTTATTTTTTAATAAATAACATTTTTAGCTATATTTTTATAGTTTATATAGGATTGCCGCCACCAAAATATAATCGTACATTCGCCACTGGCGGCTCCTAAGCTTTTTTTGGTTGTTGTTGTTGGTTATCTTTGTTTCATTATCCACATAAAGACATATCTTTACAATCTTGGATTCTTGATGCTGTCATGTTCGTACGGTTTTGAGTATCATTGACTGTGATTCCTGAAACCTTTTTTTGTTAGTCAAATGATCACGTTTTTTTTGGGGGCGGTGGAAGAAGTTAGGTTCGTGGAGACATGGTGGATGCAAAATCAAAAAGGATGGCTAGAGTTGTTTTTGTCAACAACAATGGCTCACCAACTCTCCAAGCTTCGCCTATATATACATGCATGAAGGTGAGAGCAAAAACCATCCCAAAACAAGAGAAGAGAAAAGAGAGAACAAAAAGAGAAGGGGAAGAAAAGCTCGTGCGAGCAAAAGAAAATTTTTTTTTTTTTTTCTTTAAGAAATTATTATAATTTCTTGAGTGTATTTGGGATCGGGGGTGTGTTGAGAGCTTGTAAAATTTCTCGGTGATAATAAAAAGAATCGGTAGCAGGTCCCGGAGACGTAGGTACGATTGGCCGAACTCCGTTAACAATTTTGCTGTGTCTCTTCCCGCTCCCCGAAAATTCTGATTTTCCCGCAAAATTTGACCCGTATTTCCTAACAACTGGTATTCAGAGCTTGGGTTACGGGGATCGATTCAAAAATTTGTCGGGTTACTATTCACGTGAATAGTGATTTCGTGAATAGTGAATTTTTGTCGATAACATCGGTTCGTCGACGGCAGCGTGTTTAAACACGGTGGTTTCAAAAACGATGGAGGCGAAGACGGTTCGGCACACGGTATCGGGAAATTTTGACGCGTACAGACTATGCATTTTGGAGAATGCCAGATTGAAGATTATCTGTACGGAAAGAAGCTCCATCAACCGTGAGCAAGAAGCCTGAGAAGATGGATCAGGCTGAGTGGGAGCTCCTTGACAAACAAGTTCTGGGTGTATACGGTTAACACTGTCGAAGAACGTTGCTCACAACGTTGCGAAGGAGAAGACCACGAAGGGTCATGAAAGTTCTCTCAGATATGTATGAGAAACCTTCGGCGAATAATAAGGTATTTCTCATGAAGAAGCTCTTTCATTTGAAGATGGAAGAAGGTGGCCTGGTTGCCGTACATGTGAACGAGTTCAACACGATTGTCAACCAACTGTCAATCCGTTGAAATCGGAGTTTGATGATGAAAGTGCGCGCATTGATCCTGTTGGCATCTCTGCCAAATTAGTTGGGAGCCGATGAGCGGCAGCGGTTAGTAATTCTGTCGTACTCAGAAACTTAAATTTAATGATGTTAGAGATCGTATCCTTGCTGAGGAAGTTCGAAGGATAGACTCTGGGGAGACATCCACGAGCTCTGCTTTCAACGTAGAAAACAGAGGACGAAACCTAGACAGAAGTAACCGGAGTAAAGGCAGATCGAAGTCAAGGAATGGATGGGGTCAGTCCAAATTCAGACAGCCTCCGGAGTGCTGGAATTGTGGAAAGACAGGCCACATTAAGAAGAATTGTCGGGCACCACCTAAGAAGAAAGACAACAAGGAGGCGGAGCTAATGCAGTGACACGTGAAATTGCTGATGCATTGGTAGTGTCTGTTGATTCCCCGAGGAAAAGTGAAGCTCGTGATGCAGCTGCAAATACCACCAAGGCGTCAATCTCCTATGTTGATAGCCCTATTGATTCATGGGTTCTCGACTCAGGAGCGTCATTCCACACAACGCCGCACCATAGCATTATGGAGAATTATGTTGCGGGAAATCACGGAAAGGTATATCTTGCTGATGGGTTACCTTGGACATAGTTGGGTATTGGAGATATCAACCTGAAGATGTCAGATGGACGTGTGTGGAAGATTACGAAGGTTAGACATGTACCCAAGTTGATGCGAAATCTGATCTCGGTAGGTCAACTTGATGATACGGGGCATGATGTAAATTTTGGTGGTGGAGCCTGGAGAGTCAAGAAAGGTTCCATGGTGGTATCTAGAGGTCATAAAAGAGGCACTCTTTATATGACGACGAGTTATCAAGACACTGTTGCTGTTGTCGAGAATGCCAAACAAACCAAGTTGTGGCATTGTAGGTTGGGGCATATGAGTGAGAAAGGAATGAAACTCATGGTGGCAAATGGTGCTCTTCCAGATCTGAAGACGGTGGATCATCAGATGTGCAAAAGTTGTGTCCTTGGAAAGCAGAAACGAGTTAGTTTCTTGAAAGGAGGAAGAGAGCCAAAGTCTGAGAAGTTAGAGTTGGTGCACACTGACGTGTGGGGACCCGCTCCTATTGCATCGCTGGGAGGTTCGTACTACTATGTGACCTTTATTGATGACTCCACAAGAAAGGTGTGGGTCTACTTCATGAAGAACAAATATGAAGTGTTCTCGGTTTTCAAGAGATGGAAAACCATGGTTGAGGTTCAGACGAATCTCAAGTTGAAGTGTCTAAGGTCTGATAATGGTGGTGAGTATATCAGCGGCGAGTTCAAGAGATATGGCGCTGATAACGGGATCAAGATGGAGAAGACTATTCCTGGAACGCCTCAACAGAATGGAATAGCGGAAAGGATGAACCGAACCTTGAATGAGCGTGCAAGGAGCATGAGATTGCACTGTGGATTGCCTAAGACGTTTTGGGCAGATGCAATCAGTACCGCAGACTTCTTAATAAATAGAGGACCGTCTGTGCCATTGGGATTTAAGATCCCTGAAGAAGTTTGGAGTGGAAAGAAAGTAAACCTTTCTTATCTAAAGGTGTTTGGATGCTTAGCTTATGTTCACATTGACGATGCTGCAAGAAGTAAACTTGACTCGAAGTCTAAGAAGTGTTACTTCATCGGTTATGGTAACACGGAGTTTGGTTACCGGTTTTGGGATGATGAAAATAGGAAGATCATCCGCAGCAAGAATGTTGTGTTCAACGAAGAAGCGTTGTACAAGGATAAGCTAAGAGAAGGCTCGGAGAGGAAAGAGCCTGGAGCTGTTGACTTAGATGATATCCTGACACCAGGGTTGCCACAGGATACCCCAACAGCAGAAGAAGAAATCTCTCAAGACGAGAGTGGTGAGGCTGAAGAGAGTGATGATTCTGAAGTGGTCCCATATACACCTATCACGGAGTTACGACGGTCAAGTAGAGTCATCAGAAAGCCTGTAAGATTTTCTCCATCGCTCAAACTACATTCTGCTCACAGACAGAGGAGAGCCTGAATGTTATGAAAGAGGCTATGCAAGTGGATGAGTCGATCAAGTGGGAGCTTGCAATGAACGACGAGATGGACTCATTGTTATCCAATCACACGTGGGAGTTAGCAGTTTTGCCTAAGGGGAAAAGACACTGCATAACAAGTGGGTCTACCGAATAAAAGAAGAACCTGATGGGAGTAAGCGCTATAAAGCGAGGCTTGTTGTGAAGGGATTCCAACAAAAGAAGGCGTTGACTACACTGAAATCTTCTCCCCTGTAGTCAGATGGTGACCATCAGAACGGTTCTTGGCTGGTAGCACAAGAAGATCTGCATCTTCAGCAGATGGATGTGAAGACGGCATTTCTTCACGGTGATTTGGATGAGGAAATTTATATGAAGCAACCCGAAGGCTTTGAAGTTAAAGGGAAAGAAAGCCTTGTTTGCAAGCTGAAAAGGAGTTTGCACGGCTTGAAACAAGCTCCAAGACAGTGGTATAAGCGGTTCGACAACTTTATTAAAGGCGTTGGTTCTTGAAGGTGTGAAGCTGACCACTGTTGTTACTTCAAGAAGGTTCAAGAGTCCTACTTGATATTGCTCCTATATGTGGATGACATGCTGATAGTAGGAGCAGACTTGCATGAGATCAATAGCTTGAAGACGAAACTCTCGGAAGAGTTTGCCGATGAAAGACTTTGGAGAAGCCAAGGCAAATTCTAGGAATGAGAATCACTAGAAGCAAAGAGGGTCTCAAGCTATCACAAGAGGAGTATGTGAAGAAAGTCCTCAAGAGGTTTAATATGGATGACGCGAAGCCAGTCAGTACTCCTCTGGCGAATCATTTTCGGTTATCCAGAGAACAGTCTCAAAGACGGAAGACGAGATGGAATATATGGATAAGGTTCCATATGCTTCTGCTATAGGCAGCCTAATGTACGCGATGATATGTACAAGGCCAGACATTGCACATGCAGTGGGAGTCGTCAGCAGATTTATGAGCAATCCAGGAAAGGAACATTGGGAAGCCGTCAAGTGGATTTTCAGATACATGAAAGGAAATCCAAGCCTTTCACTATGTTTCACGAAGTCTGAGACGGGATTGCAGGGATATGTTGATGCTGACAATGGAGGTGACATTGACAACACGAAGAGCACAACTGGATATGTCTACACTTTTGGCAGGTACTGCAATTTGTTGGGTTTCAAAGTTGTAGAAAATGTATCTCTATCAAGCTGTGAAGCTGAGTATGTTGCCGGTGACGGAGGCAACAAAAGAGATGATATGGCTACAATCTTTTCTAGAGGAGTTAGCCATGACCAAGGGAAAAGTGTATTGTACTGCGATAGTAAAAGCGCCATCGACTTGGCAAAGAATCCAGTTTACCATGCTCGGACGAAACACATACATCGTCGATATCATTTCATCAGACAAGCATTGGAAGATGAAATGTTGGTGCTTGAAAAGATCCCAGGAAATAAGAATCCGGCAGACATGCTGACGAAGGTCGTGCCGCCGTGATAAGCTGAGGTTATGTGCAACCTCAGTTGGCTTGTCGGAGTAACAAGCTGAGAAGACCTGCTACATTGATCAAGGTGTGAAGACAGATTAAAATCAGTCTTCAAGTGGGAGATTGTTAGTCAAATGATCACGTTTTTTTTTGGGGGGCGGTGGAAGAAGTTAGGTTCGTGGAGACATGGTGGATGCAAAATCAAAAAAGGATGGCTAGAGTTGTTTTTGTCAACAACAATGGCTCACCAACTCTCCAAGCTTCACCTATATATACATGCATGAAGGTGAGAGCAAAAACCATCCCAAAAACAAGAAGAAGAGAAAAGAGAGAACAAAAAGAGAAGGGGAAGAAAAGCTCGTGTGAGCAAAGGAAAAAAAAAAAAACTTTTTTTTCTTTAAGAAATTATTATAATTTCTTGAGTGTATTTGGGATCGGGGGTGTGTTGAGAGCTTGTAAAATTTCTCGGTGATAATAAAAAGGATCGGTAGCAGGTCCCGGAGACGTAGGTACGATTGGCCGAACTCCGTTAACAATTTTGTGTGTCTCTTCCCGCTCCCGAAAATTCTGATTTCCCGCAAAATTTGACCCGTATTTCCTAACATTTTTCACTAAAGACCACGATTTTATCATTATTTTCTAAAGTTTTTCCTCATGCATGCTACAAACTTTTATTTACTAGGCTTATTAAAAAGGTTTTAACCAATATCTTCAGTAAAGTTTTTGTATATATGAACTGGAAAACTTTCCAACGTTTTAAAAAAAGAAAAGTCCGACGTCAGTATTTGAACTACTACTTTGTACGTACAAATGTTGACATAATAACTATATACTCGATATATGTGTTCATTTACGTATGCATGAAGTGTAATATCTAGATATCAGTTATTTGACTAGAGTTTGTACCTTTGTGCATCCAGATGGATACCTGAACGGAAGAGGCACTCGCTGTTATTATATTAAAACCTACAAATGGATCTGGATTTGAAGTTTTGTGCAAATTGAAATGCATTCTTCTGTATACGTGCATTCATATGTTCTGATGCGGAATATTGGAGACTAAGGACTACATTTTGTATTAGATGTGTTGGTATGTTAAAAATGTGTGAAAAGGCTATACCTGAGCATCCAGTTTTGATTTGTGGCTTGATATATCATCGCTCATATACATGCATATCTGAATCCAAATTGATTTGTGATATCTTACTGAGATTGCATGTATTTACAATTGTACCAGAGACTAAACCATCACTTAAATATCTCAAGGCTAATAATTTTTTTTGATAATCGTGAGATCCGGCGACCGAAGTTAATCGACTAATTCCACAACGCCCGCAACAGCCACGTATTCTTACCATTTAAGATAGTCTGGATGGATAACGGAAATCGAACTGTGGATTCACCATATTGGACTCATCCTCAAGTGCCACTAGCCTAACTCCATTGATTATTTCAAGGTTAATAGTTTTGCAGCATAATCACAGAATCACGATATAAATAGTAATTACGATTTGTTGTTGTGGTAGTTACTAATACCAATTTTGTATTGTTATAGGTTAATCAAGGTTTTAAGTTTAATTAAGTAATAGGATCAAGAAGAAATAGTTTAGAATATTTGAAAATGGAAGAAAACCCGAAATAATGAAAAAGAAACCACTGACAGGATAACAATAAACAACCTCAAACAAAACCCCAAATTAATGAAAAGTGAAGTTTACTAAGAATAACGTTTCTAAAATTTGAATACCGATTCCGCCGATCCAGTTGACTTGACTCAGTCCTTATGTTTTATTCTCTCAAATTAACTCGGATTTTTACTTTGTGTTTATATAAATAAGAACAATGTGTTTAGATGTGTGGTTAGAATATACCACGAATATTGACAACAAAAAGTTATAGATTTATTACTTGAGCAAGACTGAGAAAACATTTTCTCCAAGTCCATAATCTTTATCAAATTTTGAATCATGAAGGGTACTACTTTGGTTATGGTATCTTTTTTTTTTTTTTTTTTTTTTTTTTTTGTTTAACCTGGGGGTATCCCAGGTCCAGAAGGCCCAGACTAATCCCCAAGGGGAAGGAATGCCCACGGATAGACGCCCCTCCCAGTTTTTCAAATGGGCCGAAAGCATGGCCCATATCCGTGTGGGTGAGCAAACAAATGTGACTTAGTTTCGCGCAGCAGGGGAGTCGAACCCGAAACGTTTTGGCGTCCCGGTCCCGATCCCTACCACTCGACCACAAGTGCTCGCTCTGGTTATGGTATCTTGTGTTTTCATGTGTTTCATTCTGAAGTCATGGTAAAGGTAATTACATCGACAAAAATGATGAGAAAGAACATGACTTCATTTAAATCGTTGGAATACTAAATTTTTCTTCTTCTATAAAAATAGACGGGGACTGTTACGATGAAATCCCATTCCCTAAAAAATGTGGCCATCACGCACAAAAGAAATGCTTCAGAGAAATGGTTTCGAAGAACATAACACGACGCTTTCTTCGTTGCAACTGTAAGAACAGGGAACCAGACGAATCAATGAAAGATCGAGGACATATCTGCCAATGTCTCAGAGCTGTTGCCGGTGATTGTGTGCCTGACGGAAGTGAGTAACATAGTTTTTGGTCGTGACACATAGATAAACAATGGTGGTAATCTCATGTTGTTTTTTTCTTCAAATTATAGTATTACTTTTCATCTTAGTAAAGATTGTGCGTTATTAATTGTAACTGACTATATATACGTATTTTATTCAGTTTTGTTTTATTTTATTTTTGTTTGCTTTCGACATTTCCAATAGGGTTAATTTGCTAAGTAGCTAATTTTGTAGTTGATATTAAAAATATAGCTATTGATTTGACATAATAAAATGGATAACAATTTTTTTCCCTTTTTCTGGTAATAACCTTGTATATTGCAGGTACACAGTAAAAAGGATAATTGATGATTATAATACATGTGATGATTATCACGGCAGTGGAAGTGGTGATTACGGTAGTGATGGTTACAGATAGTGAAGGTGGTGATTATTGTACGGTAGCGTTGGTGAAGTGATGCTAGATTTGAAATATGTAAAAGAGATAATGGAATCGGTGGTGGTTGAGGTAGTAGTGAAAATGGTGGTGGTTGTTACGAAGAAAGTGAAAGACGCGGATATGTAGGAACCAATGATCTTTTATAACATGAATTAGAAATAGTATAGAACAACGAAATAGCATAGTATATATTATTCAAATTTTGGAAATGTGTACAATTGCAGGGAAGAAGTTACTTCTTACCCTAACGTCAACCTAAACATACAATAAATTAAACCCAAAACACTAATCACTAAACCTTAAAAGAAATTATAAACCCTAACCCAAATATCAAAATATAAAAATAGTATATAATATGAAGTATTATTCAAATAGAATAGTAATAAACCAAATAGTATAGTACATATTGTTCTGATTTTGAAATATCTATGATTGCATGGAAAGAAATAATGTTTATCCTAACGTCAATCCAAATTTTTCATAAACTAAACCCAAAACACTAATCACTAAACCCTAAAAGGAATTATAAACCCTAACCCAAATATCAAAATATGCAAATAGTAAATGATATCAAGTATTATTAAAATAGAATAGAACAAACGAAATATCATATTAACTATAACCATAAAATAGAATAGTATGTTGCACAAACATCACTGTTCATCTTCTTCAACTTTTACTTTTATTTTTACTATTATGTGTTTGAATCATCGTATAGTTAATCAGTAAGCATACCCATATGATTCATTTTAATCTTTATCTTTAGTGTTTTGATCACTATCATCTATTAATACCATTATAAATTTGTGGTGACAACAATTGATCACATGCATGATTGGTGAAGAGAGGTAGTTGGTGAAGAAGTGTGGTTGATATAGATGAAGCGTTAATGGTGACGGGAGTAACTAATGATAGAAAAAAAATGTTTATTTTTATCAACCGATTACTAAAGGTTACTAAAGGATAATATAGTATATATTTTAGAAATATTAGAGATGATTTTCTTTTGGTTAGATTCTTAATCTAATATATTAAAACAGAGTCCTATTTGAAAATTAACTTGCCATGTTTTTTTTTGACTTATTGAAAAATGTTGTGACTTATCTATTAACTAACATCTATATTATTAAAAATCAAGTACAAAATTGGAATGTTTGGAAACATAGATAGTAGATTAAAGGAAGAATGTTTGGAAACACGGATAGCAGATTAAATATTTTCTTCTATTTATACATTTAGTCATCCAATTTATTTCTTATTTACAGATTCTTCCAATATCATTTAAAATAATATATTTAAATTAATTAATTTCAATGGGTTGTTATTTCTTTGTCGTAAAAAAATATCTCGAAATATATAGTGTATGTTATATAAAACTATCTATAAATATATTATTAATTTATTTATTTTAGTAAAATATAAAAGTTTTGAGAGTTTAATTTTCAGAAAAACATGTATTAAATATCGATCTCCGCTTAGAATAATAATTAAAAATCTAAAAATATAAAGGTACACGAATATAAGAAATATTGTGATCAGTCGCACCTGTTTCAGTTGGAAAATATAAATACCAAATATTTTTATACTCAAATATACCCAATATTGCAAACAGTTGAACAAATATTTATGATTTTCATATATTTTTAATGCATATCTTCCTAAATTTTTTGTAACAATTTATTGATAATACATATTCGTCCTTTATTCTATTCCCCTACGACATAAGAAATACTTGATTTCTAAATGATATTAACATAAATATATAAAGTATATTTGATTTATAAAATGTCAGAATACACAATTTTTGAAGTCTCAAATAGTTAACTTTTGATTTAATAATATTAGATATTAGATATAATAGATTTTTTGAATAATCACAATTTTGATAATCATCAATTAGGAACCAAATAAAATAGTCTATTTTTGAACCTATAATATTTTGAATTTAAATATATTTGATATTAGATATAATAGATTTTTTAAACAATCACGATTTTGATAATCAATCAATTCGGAATCAATTTTTTTTTCCAGAATATTCCTCAACTCATTATACCATATTTATAATTTGATAACAGAATTTTCAATCCTTCTAAAACGTGTGCAACACCCACCAAATATTTTGAGTATATAAATTTGGTATCAGAATCTATTATATTAAAACATAATCCTATTTTAAATCTACTATTAACAAGTAATAGTTGGACCATTTCAAAAATTAGTTAATATGACATATTTGAAACATTAATAATAAACCAACTAGAATTTTTTTTTTAATTTAACAAAATCTGTTGAGAAAGAATCTACCAAAATTTTACTTAAAATTTTAAATATTTTTATAAAATTACACATTAATAAATTTCATGATTAATAATATAATATTATTATAAATCAATTTTAACTAATTTTTTATTAAAAAACAGGAAAATAAAATTCTACACTATTTTTTATAAATTCTATAAATATATTCTCTATTATATAAAATAAGTAGTGTTGCATTAGTTAAATATGGTAAAATTGTATTAAATAGGTAAATTAACAAATTTAAAAATTTTATCTACTATTAACAAATAGTAATTACACCCTTTCAAAAATTAGTTAATATGACATATTTAATTATTTACATCAATAATAAACCAACTAAAGATTTGAATTTTATTTTTTAATTATAACAAAATCTGTTGAGAAAGAATCTAACAAAATCTTACTTAAGAATTTAAATATTTTTATAAAATAATAAATTAATAAATTTCGTAATTAGTTATATAATATTATTATAAATCTATGTTAACTAAAATTTTATTATAAACAAGAAAATAAAAATTCTACTATTTTCTGAACCTATAATTATTTAGGAGGTGAGATAAAGTTATTAAATTATCATATTTTAAAGTAATATTAATTTAGAAAATTTTCTTTTTTTTTTGTATCTAATATATTAAAACAGAGTCTTATTTGAAAATTACCTTGTCATGTTTTTTTAGACTTATTGAAAAATGTTGTGACTTATCTATTAACTAACATCTATATTATTAAAAATCAAGTACAAAATTGGAATGTTTGAAAACATAGATAGTAGACTAAAGGAATAATGTTTTGAAACACGGATAGCAGATTAAATATTTTCTTCTATTTAAACATTTAGTCATCCAATTTATTTGTTATTTACAGATTCTTCCAATATCATTTAAAATAATATATTTATATTAATTAATTTCAATTGGTTGTTATTTCTTTGTCGAAAAAAACATCTCAAAATATATAGCGTATGTTATATAAAACTATCTATAAATATATTATTAATTTATTTATTTTAGTAAAATATAAAAGTTTTGAGAGTTTAATTTTCAGAAAAACATGTATTAAATATCGATCTCCGCTTAGAATAATAATTTAAAATCTAAAAATATACAGGTACACGAATATAAGTAATATTGTGATCAGTTGCACCTGTTTCAGTTGCACCTGTTTCAGTTGGAAAATATAAATACCGAATATTTTATATTTAAATCTACCCAATATTGCAAACAGTTGAACAAATATTTATGATTTCCATATATTTTTAATGCATATCTTCCTAATTTTTTGTAACAATTTATTTATAATACATATCCATCATTTATTCTAATCATTTCTCCCTACGATATAAGAAATACTTGATTTCTAAATGATATTAACATAAATATATAAATTATATTTGATTTATAAAATGTCAGAATACACAATTTTTGAAATCTCAAATAGTTGACTTTTGATTTAATAATATTAGATATTAGATATAATAGATTTTTTGAACAATCACAATTTTGATAATCATCAATTAGGAACCAAATAAAATAGTCTATTTTTGAACCTATAAGATTTAGAATTTAAATATATTTGATATTAGATATAATAGATTTTTTAAACAATCACGATTTTGATAATCAATCAATTCGGAATCAAAATTTTTTTAAAATATTCCTCATCTCATTATACCATATTTATAATTTGATAATAGAATTTTCAATCCTTCTAAAATGTGTGCAACACCCACCAAATATTTTGAGTATATAAATTTGGTATCAGAATCTATTATATTAAAACATAATCCTATTTTAAATCTACTATTAACAAGTCATAGTTGAACCATTTCAAAAATTAGTTAATAAGACATATTTGATACATTAATAATAAACCAACTAGAAATTTTTTTTAATTATAACAAAATTTGTTGAGTAAGAATCTACCAAAATTTTACTTAAAATTTTAAATATTTTTATAAAATTATACATTAATAAATTTCATGATTAATAATATAATATTATTATAAATCAATTTTAACTAATTTTTTATTAAAAAACAGGAAAATAAAATTCTACACTACTTTTTTATAAATTCTATAAATATATTCTCTATTATATAAAATAAGTAGTGTTACATTAGTTAAATATGGTAAAATTGTATTAATAGGTAAATTAACAAATTTTAAAATTTTATCTACTATTAACAAATAGTAATTACATCATTTCAAAAATTAGTTAATATGACATATTTAATTATTTACATCAATAATAAACCAGCCAAAGATTTGAATTTTATTTTTTAATTATAACAAAATCTGTTGAGAAATAATTTAACAAAATCTTACTTAAGAATTTAAATATTTTTATAAGATAATACATTAATAAATTTAGTAATTAGTTATCTAATATTATTATAAATCAATATTAACTAAAATTTTATTATAAACAAGAAAATAAAAATTCTACTATTTTTTATAAATTCTATAAATATATTCTGGATTATATGAAAATAGAAGTGTTACATAAATTAAATATGATAAAATTATATTAAATAGGTAAATTAACAAATTTTAAATTGTAAAGTTTTTCATTTAAATAAATCATCATTAAAATAGGCTAAAATTCATAAACTGTATAACACCTTTATACAAAATAAATGTATTAACATATGTTAAATTTATATATCTACAATTTTTTATTTATATTGAAACTCTCAACAATATATTGTTTAAAATGTTTTAATACAAAAATATAATAATATATAATAAACTTTAATTCATATACTATTTTTTTTTAAAATGTCAATAGAAAACTATTGTATTTTAGCAACTCACTTAAAATATTAATGATAAATCAAATTTTAATTTTAAATTTATTTTTGTTTTAATTATAAAAAATATGTTGGAAATTTTCTTTTAAATATTACCAAAATTCAAATATCTTATGTATAAAATAATAGATTAGATGTAGTAACAAAAAAATTCAAAATTAATTTGATGTTCCAAACTCAAAAATATTTGTGTAATTTTTTAAAGTTTTTTTTACAAATATAAAATTTTGAAAATAAATATTTACACTCAAAATAATAACATTGAAAATTCTACAAAAGATAAAATCGTCGATAATAAAGAATAAAGTTTTGAAATGCAGCACAAAAAAAACTATTTGAATATGATGTAAAAATTAAAGCAATGAAGTCTTAATTTTTTTAAATAAAACTTAATATCATAACATCCAAAAAATATCATATATCAATAAATTTTAATAAAATAATATGATAGATACTACTATTTATAAAATTTACTAAAAATAGGTCTATATTAAACAAAACAGTATTTTTACTTATAAATTCCGTAAAACACTAAAATGATATATGTTAAAGTATATTTTCTTATACATATTAAATAGATTTTTTTTAAATAATATAAATAAATAAAATTTAAAATATATTATATGCAAAATGTATAAATTAAAGAAAAAAAACATATTTTGAAAGAGATTCTTTAATTGATTATTTCATATGGTTATTTTATTGTATCTAACTCAAAAATATATTAGTAAGTAATAAAAATTAATAACAAATTAAAATGTTTTCAACAAATCACTATATATTAATAATGTTGAAGAAGAAATATAAAAAAAAAATATAGAGTTACACAATATATAGCACTACTTTAAAATTATATAATTAAAATATTTATAATAATATCAAATATATTTATAAAATAAAAAAATATCCGCACATAAGTGCGGGTTAAAATCTACTTATACTTTATTTTGTACTTATTTGACCCAATTTCCCTTTCCAATATCTATATCAAAAAAGACCAAACTCTATTTTGTGCTACCCATCATCTATCCCTTTTCTCAGGCTGCCACATTACTATTTTCTTTTCCTTTTTTTCATTTTTCTATTTTTTTCGTAAAATTAGTTACCAAAGTGGACTTTATGATTGGGCTATGCTTAATGAAGTTAATTTTGGAGGAAAAATATAGCATAAAGCAAATTAGATTGAGTAAATACATAATATAATTTCAGTTTGGTGAAGTTAGTAAATTAATAAAGGAAACTATCTTCTGATGTTGTCAGGTCATCTTTCTTTTTTCTCAAGCTATTAGATCACCATTTTTTACTATTTTCTGTATATACAAAAAGAGGAAAATTGATTAATACAACAAATTATTAATACATAATAAAATTTTAAAAATTTCGTTTCGAAGACATAAATATAGCATAAAATTATATTTTTCTGTAAATGCATAATAGAAATTGAGTGTGGTGAAGAAATTAGTTAGTAAATAATAATTTCGTGAAAATGCATCATATAATTTAATAATATATAAATTTAATAAATATTTAGAAAAATTCAACAAAATAAAAAGAAAATTATATTTAAAATACGGGAAAGAAACCGATGACAGGATAGAAAAAAACAAACTCCAGATACAATTAATAAATAACCGAAATAATGTTCCTGAAATTTGAATAGCGATTCCGCCGATCCTTTTGACTTGGCTCAATCCTTTTGTTTCTTTTTCTCAAACTAACTTGGAACAAAATATTTACTCTGTGGTTATATAAATAAAATCAATGGTTTTACATGTGTGGTTATCACCAGAAAAACCAAAACCTCAAACATTTTAACCTAACAAACTAAAATAAATGTAAATGTAGAATGATAGTTATATTTTAGTAGACTAAAAGCCCAAAAAAACAAAATCGAGCCAATATCCATATTAAACAGATTTAATGTCTTCTTATCTTAAAAAATAACGAGATTAATAATCTCAACCCATGCAAGACGATGGTTATTACCTGGTATAAATTATTTATTGAAGGGTCGGCGACAAATAAAGCAATGATCATTATGAAGTTGCATAAAAAACATAACCGATAAATTTTTAAATTGGAAGATTATTTCTTTACTTTTTGAGAAATCACATTATATATATATATATTTAAAAATAAAATAAAAGTGTTTTCTTTATTATATATGTAATTCGGAAAAATATAAAACGAAACTCAATAAAAAGAAGAAGAAAAAGAAAATGAATTGTTATTCATCAAAGATATTTTAGTTTAGGCTATTCATATTATTTTTGTAACAATTTGTGAAATAGATCAATTAAATAAAATACTTATTACTGTTAAAATATATAGCATGTTGTTTAAGATAATCTGCTAGATGGGGAGATTATTTATTTACTTTAGAATCAAGATTATTTTCTTAACTTTTTTTTATGAATTATAATTTACATAATTAGATATATTTGATTCATTAAGAGAACCTCTGTAATTGACCGTCTTAGGAATTGATTTCTCAAATAATTATATTAGCAATAGAAAATTGTGAATTGAATTTATAGGAAGTATCAATAAAAATAAGTACAAATTACAAATATGTATTTAGTCGTATCCTTTTCCCTCTGAAGGATATTATTAGAACACAAATAGATTACAAAGCCTGTGGACGACATAGATGTCCATGGAGACATTAGCACACATGAGGAAAATGAAGAGATACAATTAATCAAAATAAAACATACCATAACTAAGAATGAGAACCGAAACTATTGAAACCCATAACTAAGAACAGAGTTCCATAACTCGGCAAGATAGAATTTCAACAATTATTCATCCTTTCTTCTAGATGCGGCGATGTCAGAACGACTTGAGAACGCCTAAATAGAACCTTGACAAATATAATAGACCTCGATCAGATCTTTTGGTAGAAGACAAAGAGAGTATACTTTTTCTCCGGATTTCACCGCTTTCAACATGCCAAGAACAACAAGAAATCTAACCGGTTAAGAAACAAAGAAATTATAAAGATCACATCAAACTCAAAGACCACATGCAACCCTACAAACTGATTCAATCATGCAAAAAACTACAAAGTTTAGTTGAAGGTAACTCAACATTATAGAAAGCGTGTGTCCTTTCACGCCCCCATATTCGCGACACCGAAGGCGAGACCTAAACAAAAAATTTCTGCTTCTATTTCTCAGCGAAGCTCCGGAGCCTTTGCTGACGATAGGTCGACCCCGCACCGTCGTGACCTCTCCCCTCTTCTCCATCATCCTCTTTCCTCTCTGGCCATGGATGTGACGAATAAAGCTTCGTCGACTTTGTGAAGTACCTTATGTACTGTTGCAATGGTTTAGTTAATTAGTAGCTGGTATGTGAAGTACCTTACTAATTAACTAAACATATTGCAATGGTCTCAGGTGGTATGTGAAGTACCTTATGTACTGTTCCAAACCACGTACTATGCGTTGATTGTATACACAATGTTGTGTTCCGAATGGACAGTGGTCAAGTTCTTTTGGTTTTTCTTAGTATCATTCGTCTCCTTCCTCTACTTCACATACTATGGGATGATGGCTGTCGCCATCACCCCGAATCAGCAAGTCGCTGCTATTTTCGCAGGAGCTTTCTACGGTCTTTTCAACCTATTTTCCGGTTTTCTAACCCCTAGACCGGTTAGTTTTCTATTACTTTTCTCGCAAGAAACCTTAAACCCTAAGGGTTTTGTTCAACTATATAAGTTGTTTTATTTATTTTCTCTTTACCGCAGAGAAAACCTAAATGGTGGGTATGGTATTACTGGGTCTGTCCAGCAGCTTGGACTGTGTATGGATTGATTGTTTCACAGTACGGTGACGTGGAAGACACGATTAAAGTTCCGGGTATGATGAAAGATCCGACGATAAAATGTTATATTCAGAATCATTACGGGTATGACCCCAACTTTATGGGCTCAATTGCTACTGTGTTAGTGGGCTTCACTGCCTTTTTCGCTTTCATGTTTGCCTTCGGCATCAAAATGTTAAACTTCCAACAGAGATAGTGTTCGAAAGTCAAACGGGTTTATATGATTTATATGGTCTATAGATTTTCTTTTAATTTTTAATTATGTTGGAGAAAAAAAAAGGCATCATGACAATGATAATACTCTTTCCATTTAGTCCTTTTATATTTAAAATTTTATTGTATATTATTGTGCAGTATATAATGTTTTTCTTTGTTTTACAATGTACTGGAGTTTACGACAAGGGAGGACGTACGTCCAAGGTTGGGGGGTCAGTTGACCCCAGTAAATTTATACAATTTAGAATTTAGTTTTAAGCTTTATTTTCAAAACTTCACCCCATAACTTTAAACCTTAAGTCTCGATTAATTAATTCAAAGAGTATAAGCGTAAATTTAAATCTTTTAATAAAAATTATTTTGGTCATTTTTTTCTTAAAAACTATTTTGTTGACAAAAACTTTTTTGATCTATCTTATAGTATTTCTCTAATTTTTTTATTTAGTTTCCTTGGCAAAATTGGTTGAGTATTCAGTGTATGACCCCTCCCTAATCCAAGTTCGATGCTTTCCTATGATCCCTATATCTTTTGATTTTCTTTTTTTTGTCAGAGCAAATCGTATCCCAGGACAGTTTCACAAACTAGTCTCCGATTAATCCTGTTTTAACTTTTAATTTTCTAATTAGGCGCTAAGCATAGGTTTGCCACTCGTCTAGGGCCTAAAAAGTTCTTGAACCTTGGTTATACTCTAACCATTGCATTGTAGTGGACATTGACTTAATTATAGATATTTATTTGCGTTATAGGATCAAATTTTCCCTTTAGTGATCACCATATTATTATGTTTTTCTTTATATAGCATAAATATGTTTGAAATGAAACTAAACTGAATAATGAATGAAAGTTATGTATGTAAAGCACTTGTTGAAATGATAAAGCCTCTTGTTATATCTATTGCATCATATAATAAAAAGGATTATAAATAAGGTTCTTATCTAATACAGATCAAAAGGTCAATCCAAGGCAAGTTGACATTTCTTTTCTTTTTTGAATTCCATCTAAATGTACATATCGCATGATTTTGGATTTACTGACTTGGGTTTGCTTTTAAAGTATTGAGAGAACATTTGAAGCAGAAGAAGCTTGAGAAGAAACCAGGATGGTCCAATGTAATAAATAAAATATACTTACTACTGTGTTATCTTTTGTTAAACATAGCAATTCAGTTTTATAACACACACATATCTCCAAAGTTTTATATTTGTCATTTCGAAAGTATGCTGCTCACATATACAAGCTTTGGACGATACTTAGTTGCTAATTGTGACAAATGACATATTGTCTGTTTTGCTCTTTTCTCAAGCTTATCATCTTTTGTTAATCCCAAACGAACAAAGTTTTGTATATCTCCATAGTAGCTTTAAGATATATCTGTGGTTGGTTTAACATTCTAAATTTTTTTATATCTCCAAAGTTTTATGTTAGGCATCATAACTATGGGAAAGCTATAAGAAATAAACTAGAGCTTGACACGCTCGGATGTTTGTTTTAACTTATAGATCATTGTAAACTCATAAATTATTGGTAATTAATGTGTTTTATAAATTGTGGTAGACGTTATAGACTATTGTTGGATAATTATCGTATTAACTGTATTTTTGACACCAATAAATAATTAGTAGTACATTCAACTATTAATTTTATTTGTTTTATTTGTTTCAAATATTATATTGTACTCATACCCTAGTATTAAAATATTAAAATTAGTAATTATATATATTGTATTATAAATGGACAACTTATTTTTTAGAAAAATATATCTTTAAAATTTATTAAATGTTATAATGGAGCATGTTGATTTTATATCTTAATATATATATTAAATGTTTTTATTTGTATAATACAATTATTAATACAAAAGGTAATTATTGTTTGAAATTAATTTGTTTTATGTCAAATTTATGATATTCATGTTACAAAGTTATATATATTTTGCATTTAGTTATTGTAAATAACATAAATGGAAGATTTCTTTTGTACATGAAAAATGGATCTCTATTTTAATAAGATAGACTAAATGTTAAAAATGGTTTATATTTAATTTAGATAAATGAAATAGGAATTGGGTATGGTCTTTATATAATATATAAACTATAAATACAAACAATTACAGTGGGCCAATATAACATCTAACATATAAACTGGACTATAATTAAATAGGAATTGGGTATGTTTCTTTTTATCACTTTTCATGTTTACTTTAATCACTTTTATTCTTATTTTTAAGAAGAAAAATCAAAAAACACACTTATAGTCCTTGGATTAATTAATTTAAGACTTAGAGTTTAAAGTTAAAAAGTGGAGTAGGGTTTAGGAATGTAAAATTTAGGATTATAATTAATTTTTAAAAAGTGTTTCTCTTAAAAAAATATTTATGAAAATATCTATTTTAATGAAGGTAAAATAAAAAAGTGTACGGACAATGTGGTAAAAATGAAAATTCCCCATCTTTTTTATTCAATAATCACTTGATCAAAAGAATTAATGTAATTTAATACTTAGAAATCCAATAATCAAGCTTTTAAGATCTTTGTACGTTGTAAATTGACATGTCTTTATATATAAAGTAGTGTTTTCTCTCTTGTGAGGTTGCCACATCATCAAATAGATTCACCACAAATTGACACTTCACTTTAATTATTGAATATTTATTAAACAATCCACATTTATCACTTTCTTATTATTTATACTAAATATATTAACATAATATTATGTAGTCCATATATTTTAAGGATTAAATATGAATTAGACACAAACCAATTATCAACTTTATATTTTAAATATTGTTTAACATAATTTAAAAAAAACATTTTAATAATTAAAATGATTTAAACTCAAACCAATTATAATTATAATTTTAAAAATTTAATTAATATTTTAGCATAAATATTAAAAATATAAAATTAAAACTTTTTGTTGTACCAATATATTTTTATTTTAAATACTTTAAAGAAGTATATAATCATTTACATCATGTATTTTATAACTGAAATAAATATTAAAATATTTACATAATTTATAATTTAAATACAAGTAAATAAGCAGTAAAGAAAACCAATAGTCATTTATTATTTGATATCATAAACCATAAAAAAGGAATTTAAAAAAAAATAAGTATTCAAGAATTTATATTGTTTCATTAAGCACTATAATCATCTACAATATATAAAATCATCTACACCATATATGTTATATTATTTTAATATTTATTTTTAATATATATTGGTTTGAAATAAATATTAAAATATTTTCACTATTTTATAATTTAAATAATGTAAATAAACTGAAAAGAATACGAATAGTCATTTACCATTTGATATCATAAATAAAAAATAACATAAATTATTAAAAATAGTATTAATAAATTTAGTTGTATTAATCTATTTGTGTTAAGCTTTAAATTTTCTATTGAAAAATTAATGACCAGTGTTAATCAAAACTTATACTTAATAATACTTCTAACATATATATAAGTAAACAATTTTAAGTAAAATCAGAATATTAATCAATACAATAAAATATTTCATTTTAATGATAATATATAGTAATTTATTAATATGTGACAAGCCATTTTTATTAAATAAATTTAATTTCAAAAATTATATTTTAAAAATGATTTAATATTATTTTTTTTGCATATCATAATTATTTATTTGGATAACATGGTATATTTGGACATTAAATATAATAACATATACAAAATTCAAACAAACAATTATCTTTATGACTAATAAAATTAGTAGGTTTTCAAGTTGCATAAATAATTTAAAATATGTTTAGTATAATGTATTATTCATATTTCTATTTTAAATTCCGATAATTATAGTTATAAGAAATTTGCTTCATATTAAAGTCAAAATTAGAACAATATCAAAAATAAAATAACACATTTACATTTTCGTGAATTATTTAAATAGTTAAACAATTATATGATTTATAAAAAAGACGATAACAAAATAGTGAAATTAATGTAACTTATTATTGAAAGTAAAATAAAAAAATAAATAAATCATAAGTTTGTGAATTTAAGATCTAAAGTTATTATATCTAAATAATTGTGAAAAATAAAATTCATTACTTACTAACTTAAAAATCTTAAATGTAATTTCAATAGTGATAAGAGAAAAATATATACCTCAAGAGTTCAACAAAAGACACAATATCAAATAAAATGACAAAACAAAAAAGGGAAGAAGTGCAATTAAATGACTTATACAAAATAAACAAAATAGAAAAATGTACACCGACATAATATAAATAAAACATAAACTTATTTAAACAATCACAATAATCGTATTAAAAACTTAGTAAACTGAGCAAAATTAAGCAAATTAAGCAAAATTAAGCAAAATTAAGCAAAATTAAGATTAGACCATTTTACAATAAACAAATTCAACGGAAAAAAATAAGAAAATAAAAAAAATAACAAAAAAAATAATGATCAACACATAATAGAACCAAACCCTTTAAAACTAAACACAAAATTTAAACACTTTTGAGATTGTCACATGGGATTCCACGTCAAAAAGTCTTCTTCTGACAACGCGACACGTGTCCCAAACATTAAAATATTGTGATTTATTAAATATAGTAGTATAACAACATATAACTTATATAATATAATTAATATGATCTTCATATTTAAAATGTTGATTTATGCAATTTTATATTTTGTTTTAAGTTTGAATTTTTTTTCACTTTTATCAAACTAAGTAAAACATTTTTTTGGTGACAAATATTTGTGCTAATATTTATTTATTTAACAATATTATGAATTTATTAATTTTTAATTCATGAACTTTATTATTGATATTAAATTTATATATATTAGAAGAAAACAGAAAACATATTTTACTTAAAATTTATAATATAATTTTTTTTATTTTTTAGTAAAACTGATATCTAATTAATAAAATACTACAATGGCTAAATATATATTATTGTTTTTTGGTATCAAATTTAATAGATCGAATACAAGCGGTATATAAACCAAACCAAATCAAAGTATCTATGGTTTTATTATGGTTGCTATTTTTATAAATCAAAATATCTAAAATTCAAAATCCAGACTGAACATCTCTACAAATTAACCAAAACTACAAACATATGTAAGATTGTTAAAAAAATCTCAAAAATATGGTATTAGAAGTTAAAGACTTGAAGATTGTTTGACTAACAAGTAAATACTCACACCACCCAAACAAAAAAAATTACAGATCATACAACAATTTTATTTTTTGGTAAAAGAAGCCTTAAACATGATTCACAAACCCAATTAATAACACCTTACAAAAAAGGTTGAGCCTGACACTTTTAACAAACTTAAGATAATACATCCAATCACTAGAAGAACTTTCATAAGGTCCAACTAAACGTACTCGATTCAAAATCCACTAATTTTTAAAACATACAATACACATCTTCTACAAATGCAAACCTAAACAAAAACCACAAAATTATATAAAAATAATAACCTAGATCATAAGTAAAGTACATCCCGCCCGTAGGGCGGGCTGACCCTAGTATTACTATATACATTAGACATATCTGTAGCTATTTGTTTAGTGTCCACTTAAACTTGTTATGAAATTTTTCTTTCTACATAGGTGTTATTGGTTTATAAAATCATTCAAGGAAATCTGCAATGTACTAAGAGTGTGATTGGTGACAACTAGCATAATTTAGAGTAAATAATATAGAGGAAATGAGAGAAAAAAATAGTGGAGTAAGTAATATAATAAAGAAAAAGAAAATAAATTAAAACCAGCGCAACAAATATTTCCTCTGCGCAAATCAAGACGGAAAAGTTAAATAACTTTACTTTGTTTCAACAGTAACTAGCAAAAAGGCAAGTGATCTTTTCTTTTCCACTTGATTGGCTAAATACTAGCTGAAATCAAAATAAATATGTTTTCCTCCTGAAATATATAGCCAGAAGTGTTATACAATCGTAGCGAGAATTTTTAGAACTTTTGGATAGGGGTTCTACACTATTTTGTGGACCTCATACCTACATACATTTATATAACATATACATATACATATATGCATCTTTAGAACTTTCAATGGGTAAAACCCCCACTAAAAATGCTCTAACTTAATTTTATTGATTGATTACACCGTTAAATATGAAACACACAGTGAAGGAAAATTTGACTGAAATTGATTAAGAGAGAGAGAGAGAGTAAAAAACTTTTATTGCATATCATGTAGTGTATCTTCACTGTCGTCTAATAATTATTTGTGATTTTAGAATTGTCACGTTTGATTATAGAAAAGGTTATATATACTCAACAGTCTCATGTTCAACAATCAAATTTATTTTGATTCTCTGCTTTTGTATGCTTTCGGGTCATGGATGTGCCATTGATAATATACAGACGTTGATGAAAAACAAAAGTATGATACGAAATAAATAGTTTATGATCCTTAAGATGTTCCAAGAGATCGTCTTCTTCAATAGAACACACAGGTGGATTCATCATGCATTTTCTGTAATGTTTCAGTAGAAACACGAGACCATATTTATCTTAGCTGCTCATACACAGAGGAGATTTGGAGAAATCTTGTAGAAAAATATTGGGACAGATATATACTCATAACTGGGACTGTTTATTGGAGCTCGTGGTGGACAATAAGCTAAACAAAATCACAAGGTTTCTATTTCGCTATGTCTTTCAAGCATCGGTGCATACGATCTGGAAAGAAAGAAACGGGAGGAGACATGGAGAAGCTCATCATCCTACATCAAATCTCATTCACTTCATTGATAAACAAGTGCGTAACAGGATCTCTTCATTGAAAGGAAGAGGAGGACCACACATGGAGAAAGCTATGGTCACTTAGTTTGTTCTACAAGAGTAGATAGTTGTGTTTTCACTTTTACTATCTAAAATGAATTCAAAAATTTAGATCAAATGTCACATTTATTGTAAAAATGTTTTTGAGATGAATAAATTTAACATTTTTCAAAAAAAGGTGTCCCAAGAATCAGACTTCATACGAGCCAAAAGTCATGTTCCTACATCTCCAAACCTGCGAGAGACTAGAAAGACTATGAAGTGTTTTCACTGCCTCCGCCTTACTCATAAAAGCCGACGAATACATACACCCTCAGGCGTGGAGGGGGAGCATGAGCTCTGGGGGCACATGCCCTCATCTACTTTTTATATTTCTTTAATAATAAGTTTAATATTTCTACGAGTTCCCAATCCCAAAATATATAGGAACAATTCTGAAATTGACTACAAAGAGACCATTTTTTGGAAATAAAATCCTTGTTTTTTTATTTAAAAATAAATAAAAACAATGTGAAAAGATCTTGAAATTTGAGAAGGTCTATTTATTTATTTTAACCCAACCATTTATTATCCAAACCGAATCCGAACCGTGTTCTAACTCTAAAATCCCCCAAAATCCTTCAATTTTGACTTAACCAACCACTATCTTAATCTCGATCTATCATCCCTTTCATCATGATTCTTCATTTCAGATCCACTGACAAAAGCTCCCCTTTTCAAATCAAAATTCATCCAAATTCAAACTTATTTCCACTTCTTCTGCCTTCATCTTCTTCATTTGTTTATCAATAGTCCTTATTTCTTTCATTTCCATGTTTTTCATCTCATAATAACTCCAAAAACATGATTCACATAAAAAAAGGAGAAAAGAGCGACCCAACGAAAATTGATGAATCAAGAATTATCCTCACTCAATTCTCTTTCACTTAAAACCAATTTCATCTTCAATGTATGAAATTTATAAAAGAAATAAGAACACAGAATATTACTACTAAAACTAATACAACTAAAAACTAGTATAATTAGTGCAACTTGAACGAGCATGACTAGTACAACTAATACATGTTTAATTATTACTGGTATATCAACGGTCATAATCAGGATATTGATAAACAAATTATAGTGTGTAGAATATATAAGAAATTTTTTTTTATGGATTCTATTTTCTGAAGATCGAAGTTTAAACTTCTTAATTTAGTTTTCTACAAGTTAGACCACTAGAATGAGTATTTTGAGCCAATGTAGTCACCCTTGCTCTTGCATTCCTAAACTGTAAAATTCACCTATATAGATTATTTGTCTTTATCATATATATATATATATA
>CAJHQP010008756.1:0-25409 GCA_905132765.1 Moricandia arvensis | reverse complement strand
TGCTGCCTTTACAATAGCAATCAGGGTCGCAAGAGATGGCTGTACCAATCTTATATCACATCTGAAGGACCATAGTGGTTACAAAGCACACTGGACAATGATGCCAGTTCTCATCTCTATGATTTACTATTTTTGTTTAGGATCTTTGGCTTTTGCTCATCTGTAGTGATGTTTTTTTCTCTATGATGTATATTGTATTTTCTGTACTCTGCAGTGAGATTTTTTATGTATTTTAAACCCATTCACATAGATTAACAATAGTTTTTTTATGGACATTCAGGAAAAAATCATTAGTTTCTCTTTGTCATCAATTGGTTATTTAGTGCAGTTAGTTGCAAACTAGTTTTAATAAAATGTAAGCAAAAAAAAATTATGTTAAATATACTGTGAAAAACTTGGTTGATGATTGTGGTTGTGGATCAAGTCTAGTTGGGTGGTATTAGGGATGTTATTGTGGTATAATAACTTGAGATGAGTTTGTGGTTTGGTCCATTCAAATGGTCAATAAACTGTTAACAAAATGTTGCCCAAAAAAGAAAAATATATAGTTGATAAAATTTTAACAGATTTATGATCAAACAATTTTCTTTAAATCTTTTTGTTAAACTTTATAAGCTCAAACTCTTTATTAACATGAACTCTATAGTGAATTTTTGGGATTGATCTTGAAGAAAAAATTTATGTGTGTTTTGTATTCGTTTTTTACCATCCTTTATTTGTTTACCAAACAATATAAAGCGTACAAACACCATATATATTACAAGCACTATAACATAGTAGAATTTAAATGCAAAGAGAATAAATATTTGAGAAAAAAAAATATGTTTGGATGTAACTTTAAAATAATCAAATGAAATTCCTAAATAGCAAAATATTATTCTAATTGATATCCAAATAGAAATCTATCCAGAAATGTTACCCACATGAGTTTTTAGCTTCAACTAAAACCGGTTAAAATTACCTAAAGGCCTTTTCCAATCTAACGGAACCGTTGACGGCCCATCTTTTTTTTCTAGTTCAAGTGCTCTCCTTCCGTTTCTTCTCCATCACCGCTAAATAACGCCGTCTCTGGTGCTTTGCCGCTGCCTAGCGCCGTGAACGTAACCCTAACGGCATGGCTTCCTGTGACGACGACTTCTCTCTTCTAGGAGAGGATCAATCAAACCCTAATAACCAACATCACCACCACCACCACCACCACCAAGTTCTCCATCACGCGCCGTACGCTCCTAGACGATTCACCCCGAAGCTCTCGAACCAGATCCATGTCCCGCATCATCACCAGAGTAACGGAGACGGAGACCACGACGAGCACCACGACGTCGTTGCGTCTTCTGCTTTCCACGGCGTGAATCCCTTCTCAGCCGACGAGAATTCGAATCCTTACGATAGTAACGCAGCTGTAGATGGAGACGAGGATCTGGACGCGAACAGATCCAGGATCGGAGGTGTTCGTCTGGAGAAGAGGCAGAGTCAGGAGGAGCTTAGCGACGGAGGAACGACGAATGGCGGCGAGACTACGCCCTACGGTAGCTTCAAGAGGCCGAGGACATCATCTTCCTCGGCCGGTGAGTACAGGAAGGATAGAGAAGAGTGGAGCGACGCGGCGATCACGTGTTTGTTGGATGCGTACTCGGATAAGTTCACTCAGCTCAACAGAGGGAATCTCCGAGGTAGAGATTGGGAAGACGTTGCTTCAACGGTGAGTGAGAGGTGTGAGAAGCTGATTAAGAGTGTAGAACAGTGTAAGAACAAGATTGATAATCTTAAGAAGAGGTATAAGCTAGAGAGGCATAGGATGAGTAGTGGTGGAGCATCAGCTAGTCATTGGCCTTGGTTTAAGAAGATGGAAGAGATTGTTGGCAACTCCATGACTACAAAAGGTGCGTCTGATGAAGATAGAAGTGGCAGCTCGTTGGGGAATGCTGCGAAGCCAGCGAGGAGGTAATGCAAAGTCGATCACTTTGGACTGTTATAGTGGAATGAAAGTTTTTTGGTTTTGTGATTCTTGTTTCAGGTATCCCTTGGTGACATATAACCCTGGAGTTCAGATAAATAACGTCAAGTCCAAGGCTACATCAAACCCTAGATGGCGAAGAGTGGTTTTGAAAATCAGTGGCGCAGCTCTTGGCTGCACGGGTCCCAATAACATTGATCCGAAGGTTTCTTACTGAGTTCTTAATCTTTTTGTTGTATTTGCACTGTCTAGGTTAGGCATTAAGTTATCGTCTTGATTTCGTAGATCGTCAATCTGATTGCTAAAGAAGTTGCAATGGCTTGTCGTCTTGGTGTAGAGGTAACACTCAGTTCCAGATTTTGTTTTGTTTGGCCATTGTCCTTTTTTCAGTTTAATGATATTTTATGGTTCTTTTCTTCCAGGTAGCTATAGTTGTTGGGAGTAGGAACTTATTTTGCGGTGGCACATGGATAACTGCTACTGGTTTGGATAGAACCACTGCATATAATATCAGGTTTTTGCCTTTTACTACCTGCATTTGTCAATAATATCATTGTACTGTGTTTTATTTAAAGCAATAAACGTAGTGAATTTGATCTCCTTTCATGATGTATCCATATAGGTTCATCATTCTCTGAAATTCTCAAAACATGTATTTGTAATTTCATCAATACGAATGCGTCCACATATCATTATTCCCAGAACATATATGCACTTAGCAGCGGATGTTAATTGTCTTACTATACTTGTTGACATGTTATAGATGACATTTATTTTTAATCTCTGTTCTCTTGTGTTTTCCTATATCTACATTTTTGATATGTGTTGTTCCACTCACTAACTCTCTGTTGTGTAACAGTATGATGGCGTCTGTGATGAATTCTGTTTTACTTCAATCATCTTTGGAGAAAATTGGAGTTCAGACACGGTTACAAACTGGAATCGCGGTTCAGGGGGTCGGGGAGCCTTACAATCGTCAACGAGCCACCAGACATCTAGAAAAAGGCAGAGTGGTAATATTTGGTGGCATTGGTGCAACGCTTGGAAATCCACTTTTATCATCTGATGCAGCTGCAGCCCTTCGAGCTATAGATAGTAGGACTCCATCTTAGAGTTGCTTTTGTTCAATAACCTTAAAACTAACTGGTTCACTTCTGACTTAATATCTCTTGTACACATTACCAGTAAATGCAGAGGCAATGGTGAAAGGAACAAACGTGGAAGGTGTTTATGATTGCCATTCACAAGATAGTAACGCCACATTCGAGCACATAACATTTCTCGATTTGGCTTCTAGAGGTCTTACAACAATGGACACAATGGCCCTTAACTTCTGTGAAGAGAAAGGCATTCCAGGTTAATATTTCTTCCTCTCTTTTACACTTTCCATCCTCGTATATAGTTGGATCAGACTGTTAAATGATATAAAAGGTAGTGATCTGTTTGAAGTCCAATTGTAAAATCTAGGTTTTGATTTCACCTTCACTTAATAGCTTATACGAAATGGTACCCTTTTGATGGATAGAATCAAAAAACCTTGAATGTAATGTAACTGATCCTTCTCCTATGGGTGTGAAAACAGTTGTGGTGTTTAACTTTCTGGAAGGTGGAAACATCACAAAGGCATTGTGCGGAGAACAAGTGGGTACTTTGATCGACGGGACCGGGAGGGGTGTGAGTTAGTATACGGTGAGCCTTCTTCATTCACAAAGCCTTTGCTCCGTAACTTTATTTGCTCGTTTTTTTCTTAAGTAATTATATTCCATAGATGAAGATGACAAAAAAAGAAAGAGGAAAATGTTTTCACTCTCTTCACGGAGCTGCTCTCCATTCACCAGACTTTTTTTTTACAGCTGTTTTCATTGTTTGTGACATCTGAGTTGAGTTACGTTAACATGCCGTTGTATATTCTTACTTGTTAGTATCATCTTTATATAAGTTAAGAGTAGGTTCTTCATTTCTGTCCGAATTAAAGAAAAACAAGTTGCAAGAAATTTGAGTAATATAAAAAATGAAAATAAATATATAATCTCTGCACTATCACTATTAGTGTAGGTTCTTCATTTTGTACACATAATAAAAAAACTTTTTTACATATTTTATATAAAAATATTATTATCTATAAATTTAATTATATTTTAATCAAAAAATTTACATATAAATTCTTTTAACATTAATTTTGAAATTATAAAACAGTATTCATTTTGTAACTATAAAAAAAAAATCGTATTTTGTAACTATAAAAAAAACTTCGTTTCAAAATAAATGTTTGGAGCTTGGAACTGGTAATTACGAGATTATGAAGATAAAATCAAAATATAGAAATTAAAAAAAAAAAAGAGCGCTGTTTCCATAATGTGCGAGAAAGGCAACGAAGGTGCTAGAATCTCCATGCGTTCTTATCCTCACTCTCTATATAAACACTCTCTCCTCTCATACAGAGCAAGTACAGCATTGTGACGTGTCTGATTCATATTCCAAACGCAGTTTTAAGAGCCAACAAAAGGATGCAGACGGTATCGGTGGACGAAACCAAAAACACGGTGGTGCTACGTGCCGAGCACAAGAACGAGGAAGGTCGAAAAGTCGTCGAAAAGGTCGAGCTAAAGACTCGAAACCCGGAGACGATCAAGCAAGTCGAGAAGAAGCTGATGGAGAAAGGCGTCCAACGGATGGAGAGGCACCCAGCCGACGGGATCCCGCTCAAGCGGCAGCCGAAGTCCGGTCACGGCGGGAAGTACACGTGGGAGGGGCCTGATCGGGTGGAGGATTACGAGATGCAGCCAGATCCGCCTGCGATGGACGAAGGTGATCCTAACTATGACGAGGAGCAGGCGAGTAAGGATACTGGTGGTGGTGGTGGTGACGTGGCGGTGGAGCTTGTGAAGGGAGAGGTTGAAGTGGCGAAAGAAGCACCGACAGGTGTGGCTAGGGTGGAGGTTGATCCTCGTTTGATCGGCTCTGCTTGAGTAGGGAAGAAAGCCTTGGGGCAAATGTGAGAAGGAAGATAAAGTTCTGGGGTTTGATTTCTAATTTCGAGTTGTGATGTTTTGATGTATTAGCGACGTGGAACCATATTTGTGTAAAGAAATAATATTCTCACTTGCTTAATTGTTCTCATTATCCATACAGTCACTTGTTTTTCTAGATGTTGCGGGATCATTTGCGTGGTATCAGTACAGTGACACTTGTCAGTGCTATGACAAGAACATGTGAGCCGAGCTTTCTGGTTAGGTCTGGTTAACTTTGTTCGGTCAAATATCCAAAACGCGACGGATGTCACTAGTAAAGTAAAGTCGGTTTTAGTTGATGTTGAGCCAGACTTCCAGGAACCATGAAACATAACGAGATCTTGAAAAAAACAAAATAGGTGATGCAGGCTGTGGGGTTCGAACCCACGCGCACTTATGTGCAGAAGAACTTAAGTCTTCCCCCTTAACCTCTCGGGCAAACCTGCTATGAAACTTAGAGAGTTTTCATAGCTTATATAACATCTATAGTATGATTTACACTTGGGCCCAATACGAGCTTTATTAGTGGGCATATTGCAAAATACAAGACCAGAGCAATTATTATAGTATAAAATTTTCAACTTGACACTAGCTAAGTTGGCCCATTATTGGTTATCTGATAAAATCGGAACCCCAGCCCTATTGAAGGCTCGGAGAACATTTATCATCAGTTTATTGAAATAACAGAGTTCTTGCTTCGTAGAAATTGGGTTCTGATGATGAAATGAGGAGGCACAGTTCATTGTATCTAGGAGAGCATTGCATATGTGCTCTTCTAGGTGTGCAGTCTGTTGTTCCTTCCCACTCTAGGCCAATATAGCTAGGAGGCTTTGCCCAAAAGAGGAGTATCATTCCAATAGATTGAAGATGTAGGAAGACCCAACTTCGAGGATGTAAGGTGGCCTTAAGTGCTGGAGACTGGTTTCATGAGTATGAGAGTAATACTTTATTTTTTGTTGCATAACCATTACACTCATCTAAGCCATTTGCAAACTTCAGCTACATTTTATGGATTTGTAGAGGTGTGAATAATACAAAAAACTATATTTATTTGTCATGAATTGAGTAACAGTAGTTGATGCCTGGTTGTCCATGGTCTTTTTGCTAAATTGGCTTTACACAGAACACATACATCATATTGTAAACAGAAAAAAAAAATATACATTTTCACTCTTTTATTATTACTATTTTAATGTTTGAACTTCACAAAGTGAGATAGCTGTCTTTGTTAAATGTAGTGGTCAATGAGATCTACTAGCAATTGGTATATCTTATTAGTAGTTAGTAGTTACTATTCTTTGTGGTGTAATAATTAATAGTATATCAAAGCATTGAGAAACTGTTAAGCAAATAGAACTATTATTCGATTAACAAACGGAATTACAATATCAAGTCCACCAAGAACTAACGTTCCGAATGAATTTGATTCCCAGAAACGAGAACAAGCTCTCGTAACTGCCACTCTCGAGAGACTAGTCCCTACGAGCCAAATGATTCTGTTCCACTCAACCGAATGAATCTCTCCTGCTTCACCTTTCTCTATTTATTTCTTCTTGTCATTTTCCCAAGCTCATTTGCCACGTCATTATTCTCCTTGAGCTTCCTCATTAATTCTCATCTTCTTCCTCGTATAAACTCTCAAGGGTCTATCAGAAACATATCTTGAATGGAATTGGAATTGTGTGACACATGAATATCACTGAGGGATGTAGAAAAATATGATTACTCTTTATTTCTACTTTGATGATGTTTTCTGTCTCCCATTCTAGTAGTATTCAACATCATCATTGATCATTAATGTCTAACTGATGCACCCTCGCTATGATTCTTTTTGTTAAAGCTCCCACTAGAATAATGAAATAAACGCCTATATTGCTATGCAAAATATAAAAAGTTAAAAACGTGGCTCATACCATTAATTTAGAATCTCACATTTATTTATAAATTTATAATGAACGATGATCATTTGAGATAGGCTGTACTTGTTGACAAAAAAAACGGCTATACTTTGTACATTTTGTCGTCTTTATAACAAAACGACAAATTTAGATTACATAACGTAATTTCCATTTTATGCTGCAAGAACGTATGAACATTAGTGTAAACCAAACTATAAAGACACAAACAAGAGAGAGGATTCAGAGAAAGAAAGAGAGTAGTATTTAGTTACAAACCTGTCTCAGATGAGTATTTTTTTTTGAAGTTACTTCCTAAAAGAACATTATAAATTCTCCAGGAAACCCTAAACAGAAGATAACAGTAGAAGAAGTAGTAATATAACACACGACGATTATAAAAATATAAATTACATTCAACCATCACAAAACCTAAAACGTAGAGTTAAAACACTCAGAGAATGGTCTCTGGCCACCCAAGAAGCTTTTTGGTTCTGTCTTGGATTCAAAGTCAGTATATAGAATCTATGTTCTTGCTCAGCTCTTCCAGCTTCTTCATTCTCACCTTCTCGCTCTCTCCCACCAACTGTGAATCATTTGTTACAAAGGCCCGTTAAGTCAATAGTACAAAACAGAGTGAATAGACAATCAACGAAGATCAGAGCGCGTTTAGTTTGATGAATGAATAAGCTCAGTTATGCAGACAAGATAGTGAAAAACAGGCACGAATGTTCAATAGGAAGATACTTTATAACTCTGCAGAATCATACGTATAAGATCGAATTTTGGATGAACTAGTTCTCCAAACTAAGATCTAGTATATTCTAGACAACCATAGATATTGGATAGAGAAATGAACTGGAAAACCTAAAGATAGAAAACTGAATCCGCAAGATCACACAGGCAAGGTTAATGTTTTAAAGAAACTGACAATACAGAACCATGAACAAGAGAGGAAGATATGATAACAACTAGAACAGTTGAACCAAATCATATAAATAAGACCTGCAATTACTATAAAGGAAAAGGAGTTTAGAATTAGTTGACTAACCTCCATAAGCTTAGTGATTAGCTGCACCTTCTCCCTGTTCTTTTCGTTGAATGCTTCAAGAGCTTCTTTGTACTCTCGTTCCTACACACCATATTAGCATCTTAATAATCCTTAATCAGACATATATAATTTCATAACAGGGTTAATGGATTTGATTAATGAGTAATGGCCTTACCTTTTTCTGAACAGTGTGACCCAATGGCTTTAACTCTTTGTTGACAGAATCAATCTTCTTCCTAACCAAAGCAACTTCTTTCCTCATCGGGTCAGCTAAACCTTCAAGTTCCTAAATATACAATTTTAACCATACAGCTTCTTAGTCATCAGCAAATGGTTGTTTTCACAAAAAGGAAAGATCTTTGATCCATAAAACTCATTTTTACCAATTGGGTTTTAACATTTAGTGTTACAAATGTGGAAACACCCACAAAAGTCCCAATCTTTTCTTACAAATCACACACAACCAAAGAGGAAAAAAAAAGAATTGTTTTTGTTCAATGTAAATACCAGATCTTGAAAATTTCAATACTTTGGGGTCCTACAATCTGATCCAAGCATGAATTAAAACCACTGTATATAACCCCCAGATGCTCAGTTTCATATCCCAGTTTTTTTTCTATGTAAATAAACAATAATTGAAGCACAATTCTCAAAATAAAAATTAAAGATTTAAGACACAACATACCTCACGGATCAAAGCAAGACGCTTGGTCTCTTCTTCAACACGACCAAGCTGAGCTTGAACCCTTTCCCTAATCTCCATCTTCTTCTTCTCGATCTCCTCTTCTTTCGCCCTGAAAGCAGACAAAGCAGTCCTCGACATCTCTTCGTCTTCCTTAGACATTTGGCTGCTGAAACTCATGCTTCCCGACAGCTGAGCTCCTAGCTGTCGGCTATGCACCGCCGGAGCCACCGTCGGCTGAGACGTCTCTATTGCCTGCATCTCCTTCATCTTTTGCTCGTCACTCCTTCTAAACTGAAACCCCTTTAGCTCGATCTATGAGTGTCTCTCTCTCTGGTTATTTCTAGGTGCTTCTGTGGTAGAGAGAAAAAATAGATACTGAGAGCTTTTTCTTTTAGAACCCAGAAACAGTGTTGTGGTATGAACATATTTATAAAAGATAATTACATAAAAATGATATAGCTGTAACTTTAGAAAAATAAATATAATATTTAAACGTATATATAATCTAAAGAGATAACAGAGAAGAAGCATTAGGTGAAATTACCTAACTACCACCAACAACCGATAAAAGGATTTTTTTATTTTTATTTTTTTGGATTCGATTTTGCTTTAAAAAAATTAAAAGGTGTAAATAAAATATTTTTTAAAAAGCGAGGAGAATCTGATTTGTAACCGTTGGATGCGAAGGAAGCAAAAACGGGTGACCCGTAGAACCCGGAGGAGCCAGCTCGTTACAACTAACCTGTCGCGTCTAAACCGTATATACCGAACCTTACTTAACCAGTATATTTAGTTCTGGTTTTCCACTTGTCAATATCAGATTACAATTTTATTTTATTTTACATATATTTTTAGATATTTTAAAAAATTTATGTCTAACTACAAAAAATATTTTTTATGAACTTTAAAAATTATACAAAAATAGAAATTAGAAAAAAATATGAACTTACGCTAACATTACTATTTTATTAAATTGATTTAAACTAAATTAAATCGATCTAAATTGCATAAATTGGATTTTTAAAAAATCATTTCAGATATAACTGATTTATTGTCTAAGTTGATGTTTTAGCGATTTTACAACATTTTAAATTATGATATTATGCCACATAATTTTTAGTCAAAGTTAAAACAATTGTACTAAATTGTGGTCAAACATACGAAAATGGAATATCAGATGGGATTTTCTACATGTATCTTAAGACATTGTTCAAGTTAAATATATTTTGGTCAACTTCAAGTAATCATTAATTCTTCTGTTAATTATTTTGCGATGAATAATATTAGTAGGAAAAAGAGAGAAGAAACGTAAATGCGAAGGCAGAGGGTAGCAACGGCTTCAAGCCTTCAACTACGGGCCTTCGAAGCAAGAATCCATCTTTTAATTTCTTTTTTTAAATTCACTTTTTTTCTTTTCCTTAATGGAATTTACTTTTTATTTCAATATCTATTACAAAAAATATTCCAAGCTATAGAATAGTCACAATGTTTTAGTGGTGGGGTTTTCAATCTTGTCCTCATTAGGAAATTTGAAATTTGTTTGTCTCACAAATTAATATGAAAGTATATTACTTGGTAGATGGTTTAATTTCCCATAATTAACTAATGGAAAAACTTTAACAGGTTTTGTTGTTTATATATAGTTCAAAAGATAGCTTACCTACTAATTGACATAAAACCATATATATACTATTTCAGATATTGTTTTGTCTTATAATGTTTTCATTTTTTTTTTATAAAACTAGTGAGTGGTTCAATATCAATGTGATTCGGATTTTTCTTTTGTTGTGTTGAAGCTAGTCTTACACAGTTTTGGTCGGACTGAGAAATAGAATCTTGAGATACTGAATTTTAGATTGGTTTAAGTTTAGTTTGCTGCATAAACACTTTGATTTCATTCAGTTTTTGGTCGTTTGTGTTTGTGACTTTGTTCAGGGAATGAACATGGTCGAAGGTCGAAGCAAAGAACCTTAGATGTACGGTGAAGATTGAGTCGACCAAAACACATAGAAAGAGGCTGATCCTTTCGTCGACGTGTGTTTCTCTGCCATCAAGGACCCACTAAACCGGTGTCTTTTGTTAGCGCATGCACCAGATTATCATTTGGCACCCATACTTTATCCTTTTAATTATTAAACATTCTTATACGGATCCCAACTTGTCCTTGCTTAGTAGTAAACCAAAACAAAACAAAATAAACTATAGATATACGTGACATTCTGAATATCCTCAACAATATAATACTTTGTGTAGAATTTTATTGTTGGTCTTAATGCTCTTAAATGCGATGATTATGAATTTGATTGAGCAAGGATATGGACTTTATACCTAATTGCCAGCATCAGCACTAATTAGAATTTAATGGTGTCACGAAATATGATTTGCTGTCTCTTATCGACCTCATACTTTCAATTATTTTTCTTCTAAATCAACGACATGTCATATGTATGTCTCCATGTCCATGCCAGATTGTTTTATCACGAAATATCCTAGTTAGTTTGTAATTATTACGGGATCTTATTACTTTATGACGTAATATTTTTTTATCAATGAAAAAGTTTACAATAGTTATGTTGTTTTTATTTGAAACTTAACTACTACCTCTCTCTTTCATTTTAAATACTCCCTCTGTTCTTCTTTATCTGACGCTGTAGAGATTTCACACAGATTAAGACACTTAGTATAATTCCTTTTTTATCCTTCTATATTAATTAATTCTATGTCTTGTAGAGCATTTAAAGCAACGTAAATATGGGTATATATAGTCTTTTTGTCACTTTTCTTGCATTGTTTTCAGCAACACGTCAACTATTTTGAAACTAAAAAAAATTCCAAAACGTCATTTAAATTAAAACAGAGGGAGTATCGTTTTAGTTTTGTATATACATATTAAAAAAAAATTAATTATATATATATATATTCTATATAAAACACTATTATCTATAATTATATTTCAACCAATAAAAAATTAATTATAGAATAAAGTTAATAAATTTTGTAAAATCAAAAACGATTATTATTTTGTAACGGAAAGAGTATAACATAGAGTTTAGTAGGTAATTGTAGTATGCAAGTATACCCTAACAACATTTATTTGTTCATCTATGTGATTATTAATTATACCATCATCGTAATAAACGATGATAGGTCTCTGACTCTCTCATATGGACAAAGAAGAGAGATGGGAAGTATCTTTGTGTTTTGGCAGTTACGCTAATCCAATTGACATCCCCAAAGATTCTGGTCCCTACGAAACCATTTTTGTCCTTGTATTTACATATACATTTTCCCCTTAAAATACTCTATTTTACAAGCCTAGATACTGATTTTATAATATAGATATGTAATGGTAGTGAATTACAAACTTGCGCATTCAATTCTATATATAGACTCTCTGCCCCACCTGAAATGTTCTTATTACGCATGTGTTTTTGTATTATAGCCAATAGCTTTATTGCAAGAATACAAATTAATTTCAGTAAAAAAAAGAATACAAATTAATTTCAGTAAAAAAAAGAATACAAATTAATTTGGATATCTGATTTCAGACAATTAAAAGGCTGAATCAATTTTTTTTTTGTTTCTTAGAAAGGGTGACAAAACTATAGAAAATGTTAAATACCAAGATAAATAAGATGTCATGAGTCGTGGTCTGATCCAAGATAATCCAACATCTGCATAAGCACTGATAAATAAGTTGATAATTTCTGATTGTTTTAGACAAGTTAGTGCAGTCTTTCAGCCTTTTTGAAGTTGAATAATACATATATTTTGGTTTCTATAGGACTTAAATTTACAAACATTCTAAAAACTAATGGAAGCATCAACGATCCAACCAGATATCTGAATTTAACTTTCTGTAATGATTTCCACGTGGTAAGGGAACGTGACTGAGACGGTAAAACATTTTATGTTCGATATAGCCGATACGTGAAACTCTATTGTATTATTCCTGGATATCTATACGTATATGAATATATACTTTAAGATCTATTTGCATATCCGAAAAGAAAGTCTATATGCGTATTGCAATTTCTCTTGAAAATTAGTCTAAACTTTTTTATAAGTCAAAAATAGATCTAGATTAATTTAGAAAAACTAATGTAATGATTTGTATTTGTTAAAATACAAATATGTATGGAGATAATATATTAAATAGTCAAAGAAATGACTAGGCTAGATGCTGTCTGAAACCTTTTTCTGGTTTTGTACTAAAAGAATCTAGACATCCTGTCTGACTTGTAATTACGAAAATCATGGAGTTATTTACAGTTTGTTATATATATTAATTTTTGTTATAATACAGAAACACACTTTTTCTGCTGAACAACTAGATTCTGTGTCAAACAACCAAATTTTAATTGTGGTTGTATGCACACAACAGCGAAATTGTCTAATTCTCACGCAGATAATAACAAAAGTTTATATTTATTTTGTCAAGTTAGGTATTTTGCCTATTTTATATTTATTTATTTTCGTCAACTTGGATATTGTTTGTTTTTATTGTTACTTTTCTTTTGTTGATTTGCAAATTTATAACTAAAAAAAAATTGTAAGTTAGTTGAACTGAAAGTAAGTGATTATGAATATGGTTAGCTATTCGTTAGAATAATCTACTGATTCTCCATATGATCTCACAAGTCATGAATTTAATGGCGAGTCAAGTATCTTGTTGAGCCATTCCGCAATCATGCAAAGTTTATCAACAACATTACTGTAAAATCTCAAATTTGATTTTAAATTTGATCATACTTCCATCACTGATTGATCTTAAGAAACAAACAAAAATGAAATGGAACTCGTTATACTCTTTTAGACCTTGGGGGCAATTTTTCATAATCAAAAGTTTCGGTTCACGTGAACCAACCGAAGTAAAAAAACAGCTGTCATTATAAAACTGAAAATGAAGTAAGCATGTGTGTTGTTGCGTTGCACATTCCTGACAACTCCTTTTCTTATCTGTCCTTTTTCCCTTTAATTGGGTCCATTTCTTCCTTCCTCATTACTGGATCCAAGAGGGTAAAAAACTTGATTATAAAAGGTAGATTCGTAATCTTAACTTTTTTTTTTTTGTTAAAGCAGTAAATTGTTTTTATAACAAGGAAGTTTAGGACCTCATGACTCACATAGATTTTATAAAATTGAAAATTAAATTAGTACTATATTAGCTGTGACAAATGTTCCAAAAGTTGCATGGTTCAAGACCACAAGGGCGTATGAGGCACCCTTCTTCATTTGGGCTTTACTGAATTTAGAAACAAGTTGTAACTATCGGGCTTTTGACTGTCAATAGGCCCATTGTTGTATGGCAATTGAGCCTGTGTACAGCGGGCCGAACCCACTAAAATTAAAATATATGGCAGGACGGGTTTGGGCAGCAATCCATAATTTTGCCATCTTTACCTCTTTCCACCTCTACCTCTTTTTTAAGCTGGATAATTATGCTATTACAAATTATGAGAATATTACAGACAATTCTACAACCGATAAATTTACTTGTTTTATGAGGATTCACTTCTGACTACATCACCTGAACCGCTTTATGGAATCCACGCTTGACGGTACTCCTTGCGTCATGCTGCAGATCTCTTGTACGTCTTTCTCCATTAATTCGCATAATTCCGTCTAATCTAAGATTCAGATCTTCTAGTTTAGAATCATTAATGAACCCTTAGTCAAACCACTAGAGAAGGGGCTTCCACCTTTCTACCTCTTTCAGTCTGTAATTAAACAAAATTTTAAACGTTTGTTTTCTTTTCTTGCTCAAACATCAACTACTTAAATTACTTATAATTTGGTATAAAAGCTTTTGACCACACAAGTTTTACAATAAATACAAACACCCTGAAACACTCACTAAATGATTTCTCACTCGGATCCAGCGGAACCTAGAGTACATTGCTGTATATTTGTAAACGTTTATTAAAATAGAACAGTAACATCTTATTCATTCTTTCTGGGAACGAAAATATACTTTGATTACAACGGAATGAACAAAAGAAACTCAGCTAGAAACATTATCAGTGTCTCGGATAATCTTTTTAGAAGGAAGAACAATTGCAGCCACAGGTTTATCCGGGTATCCACCACCTTCATCGATGATCAATCTCAGGCCATCCATGTGAAGTTTCCCATGGTGCCCGCTAACCACAACAGTCTGTTTATCATCCAGCTCCTGCAAAAAAAACACATTTCATAAAAACACAAAAGCATACAAACAGATTACAAAACTGTAACACCAAAAGTTTGGTTTCTTTTCAATCTTTTTACCTGTGGGATGTCCCAAACGTTCTTCCGACCGCTAAGATATGGTACTTTCGAAATGCTCGTGTCTTTAGCTCTCAAACGCTTTAGTTGTTCTTCTACGCTATCCCCTTTCTCCAAACCAGCATGGACCGCTATCAACTTACAATGCTTTAGCCCTTCCTCCATTTCAATACAAACATCATCCTGCAATCGAATCAACAAAATAAGACACAACTTTCCAATGAGTTGCAAAAGATATGATCACTAAGTCCAAAGTATTACTTTTTATAGCTTCATGACCACTCAATTACTGTTCATTCATACAAACAATCCACAGAATAAAGTGGTAAGAGATCCATTACCTCTTCATGGACCCATACCATATTGGTCAAGAACTTCTTGTGACTCTCTGGTACTGCCTTCATCAAATCTACCAAGCAAAAACAAAACAACCACGTTTCAAAACCATCCTCTATCCTGTGAAGAACCTAGGAACACATTGATAGAGAATCTTATACCAGAAGATCCATGAGGAACACCATAAGATTCAAAAGTCGACCCAGCATCATAAATAGATCCTTTATAAGGCATCCCTTTCACGGAATTAAACTTAGCCTTAATCTCACCAGCCCACCTCCTCCCTTGGAGATGCATCTCCTCAAAGCCTACACCTTTATACCACCCTTCTCTCTCCTCGCTTTCCTCGTACTCTTTCCACGTCTCCTTCAACTCAGATCCATCTGAAGGACGTGGCAACAAACCCATAAACGCAGCGAAGGCGAAGTCATGGTTCCCGGCGAGAAAGACGTGTTCTTGTTCGGGGTGTTTCTCCGGGAGAGAGATTAAAAAGTCGATGACTTTACGAGTCTCCGGTCCACGATCGCAGTAGTCTCCGAGGAAGATGACGAGAGCTGAGGTGAACTCTGATGGGTCGAGGGAGGATTGGAGGTTACGCCAGAGGTTAGTGAGCTTCGAGATGTATCCATGAATGTCTCCGACGCATATCACCGTTCGTGGTTTTTGCGCCATTGCTCTCTGTTAGTTAAAATGATAATGCACTTGTGGTGGCTACATGTTTTAATCAAACACGTTTACCAAAAAAAAGAAAACTCTTTTATCATTTAAATTGATCTTATTACACAACTCAACATCACATGTTCTGAAGTTTCGTTTCATGTTAAAGTATAAGTCCATTGGTGGATGATGTATCTATCTATCTACCACTGTTTTACTATGAAGGCCCTTCCAAGTACGTTACTTAAAAGATAGGTTGATAAAATATTCGATGAGCCAAAGTACAACAAGATGATCAGTCTTAGAAGGAAACTAAAACATTAAAGTGTTAGTTGGAAAAGGTATCAGTGTCCCGGATGATCTTCTTAGAAGGAAGGATGATTGCAGCCAAAGGATTATAATCATACCCACCGCTTTCATCGATGATGAGTCTCAAGCCATCGATGTGAAGTTTCCCGTGGTGACCGCTGACTACAACAGTCTGTTTACCATCCAGTTCCTGAAAAAACAAAAGGCATTCAATAACTCAACAAGATCTCTTAAGATTAAGACACAAGTTTGCTTCTTTAGATGGGGTTTATTTTTACCTGTGGCATGTTCCAAGCGTCTTTCCGTCCACTTAGAGGTTGTATCTTCGAGATGCTCGTGTCTTTACCTCTCAGAAGCTTGAGTTGTTCGTCAACATTCTTCCGTTTATCTAAACCAGCATGTACTGCAATCAACTTACATTGCTTAAGCCCTTCCTCTGTTTCTACACAAACATCTTCCTGCAAGAGAGAGTCAAAGGACACATAAAAAGCAATTCACTACACATTTGTCCTACAAAAACTACAAAAAGAGTTAGCCTTTTACCTCTTCGTGAACCCAAACCATATTGGCCAAGAACTTCTTGTGACTCTCTGGCACAACCCTCATCAAATCTATTTGGACATGTGTCAAAAAAAAATGACAACTTTGATACTTCAAAACCAAGAAAGATTCAAATTTTTGTACCAGAAGATCCATGAGGAACGGCATACGACTCAAAAGTCGACCCAGCATCGTAGATAGATCCAATATACTCAACCCCAGCAGTAGCGAACCGATCCTTAACTTGACCAGCCCATCTCCTACCTTGGACATGCATATCCTCAAAGCCTTGGCCTTTATACCACCCTTCTCTCTCCTCGTTTGCCTCGAACTCATTCCACGTATCCTTCAGCTTGGACCCATCTGAAGGACGTGGCAACAAACCCATAAACCCGGCAAAGGCGAAGTCGTGGTTCCCGGCGAGAAAAACATGTGTCTGGTCGGGGTGTTTCTCCGGGAGAGAGATTAAAAAGTCGATGACTTTACGAGTCTCCGGTCCACGGTCGCAGTAGTCGCCTAGGAAGATGACGAGGGCTGAGGTGAAGTCAGATGGGTTGAGGGCGGATTGGAGATTGAGCCAGAGGTTATTGAGCTTCGAGATGTGTCCATGGATGTCTCCGATGCAGATCACCGTTCGTGCTTTGGGAGCCATTAGTCTTTGTGTTCGTTTACAATAATGCTTGCAGTATTCACGCACTTAAAGGTTGTTTTATGATGTTTTTTTAATCTTTGATTATTAAATTACAATTCATACGTTTTTTATACGACAGTTTCTATTATCATATTCAATAGTCAATACTATAACGTCAAGAATTCAACGAGTAAATAGAATAAACATCCCTTTTCACACTCATAAATCTTTTAGAAGTGTAGAAGGATTAAAATTTTTGATCGATTTATCGTTTTTCTTTTCTATTTGTCGAATTTTATTTTTGTTTTGATGATTTTGATATATTTTCAGTCCAGTATCAATGTTGATCTTCATGTTTTTTACTTCACGATTTTGGGTTGGGTTAATAAATATGTTTTTACTGTGTTTTCATTTTAATACCGTTGAATATTGGATCAAACACCTTCTTCAAGGTTTACTTTAATCTTTTTCTTAGGAGAGCTTTGTTTTGTTTTGTTGTCTATAGCTTTGAAGTGTTACATGTGATTTTAATATTTGTTTGTAATTTAAAATTAATTGATGATTAGTAATTAGTCATAATTTTTTTATATATTATTCATGCCTAGTTAGACTTTTGATGTGGGAATTTATATTCTCATTAGGTGAAATATCTCTGATCGATAAATTGTGTTTGATGGATACTTTGAATTATTTATGAAATAGATTCCAAAAGAGATGGTCTTCTCGAAACTGTTCGACAAAAAATCTTTCTCTATTTGATTTAAGCTTCTTTAGATTTAATTCCGATGAATCAAGGTTTTCCGATCAAGTATTCACGGTTAAAGTAGAAGGCATACTCGGAGAGTACAAGATTTAGGCGCTTCAAACTTGCGACGATACAATGAAAGAAGCTTCGGCGGTGACATGCATCCACATTGGCGGTGGCAAAAAAATCATGTCACCTTCACGAATCTTAGTTGAACGTAGTATAGAACTGATGTAAAGCTTATACGTGGGTGGGGTCTCAGACCTCTAATTTTATTTTAAGTCGGCCATATGTTGTGGCTCTTTAAGATCTCAAGTTTGCACTCTTTTTAACCCATGAGACTTTATAAAACATAGTTGACAAAAGAATTTCAATAAGTTCAGTCGTAATTCCATGGTTTTGGTTTTGAAAATCTGATCGGACCGGCCGGTCGAACCGATCTGACCGTAATTCGTTAAAAAATCTGAATCCGGTTTGGCACAAAAACCAAATTTAAAAATACTGATGAAACCGGTTAAAAATCAGTAAACCGGTGCTCCGGGTCAATATCAAAATCCAATTTTAAAAAATAATCAATGTGTTTTCAATTATTATTAAAATTTAATATTTAATAGTCAATGTTTAACTAACACTATTTAATTAGTTTATTATTTAGTTTAATTTTTAAAAAGTAATGTAAAAATATCTTTTAGATTTAATCCATGCCTCTTTCATTTTTATCTTTAACTTTTTTATAAAGGCCTTTAATCAAGAAATCATTTAATATTAGACCGGCCATGTGGTGCATGCTGAAATAATAAACCAAAGAAATACTCTATATAAAGGAAATACAGAAAATAAATAAAATAAATAATGAATAAGTCAAAATTTAGAGGAAAATAGTAATCATAATTACGTATATCTCACTCTTTAATTAAAACGCACGCAAATCCATTGATTACTGAATAATATGCTATTTATACGGGACTCTTCACCAAACGCTACTTGCTTACTAATTTAAAATATTCCCTTTTGTTTATATTCACCTATTCCTTCCTTAATCAAACTTGTGACGGTTGCGTAAACAGATATTATTGTATTGTATAGTTTAAATGGTAAGTTAGATAAAAAGTAGTCTCCAATAGCCATCTATGTAAATTGTAATGTGTCCTTTCTTTCTCTTCACGTAACCTCTCATCTCTCTTTCTATATAACCGCAAAAGCAAACACAAATCAATCATACACATAGAACAAAAAAAGAGAAAAAAAAATGGGGAAAGTGTGCTGGCTTCTCAGCTTTCTAATAGGCCATGCAAACAAGCAAGAAAGCATGGAGAAGTTTGACAAAAACGGTGTCGTTGAAGGGTTTAAGATGCCGTTGCATTACCCAAAATACACAAAGGATGATTACGAGAAGATGGAGGAGTGGAGACTTGATTTGCTTCTCTCGGAGTATGGACTGCTTGTCTTCCATGACACTAGTCTCCACGAGAAGCGAGCTATTGCGATCGAAACTTTTCTGTGGCCTCATGATACGTACTAAAGGGTCGGAGAACGTAGAGGTGCGACCTATGAGAAGAGATGAACTACAAACTGGTATATCAATCTACCGAATATATCATGAGAAGACTTTGATGCACCTTAAGTAATACTATATATATCCCATATTCTATTTTATCATAAGATTTCTATTTATGTTTAATACACTACATAAGTTTGATTTTGTATGAATCTTCAACTCAATAAAGTATATGGTGTGTCTTAATATTAAGATGCCATTTCCGTACTTAGTCCGGTGTGGTGTACAATACCGGCATCTTATCAGCCCAATCTTTTTTTTTTGCTAACGAATATCTTGATCCCACTGAAGTGGTCCAGATTAAAGATCGAGGAAAGAAATGATCTAGTTTGCGTTGATCATCATGTGTTTCATTTTGAACGGTCTTCGGTCTCAAACACTGAAACACTACATGTAAATTACTTCGGTAACTGAGATTCAAACCCAAGTGACGGTACTCACAGCCGTAAACACTTTACCACATGAACTATAAGCCGCGGTTTATCAGTCCAATCTTAGAGTGAATGGACTTGTGTAAGGATGTGGCACGGTAAATAAAGCCAAAATAAAACTCGAAAAGCTTGATATGATAACATTTTTATCGGTCCAATCGTTGTATTAAATAGGATGGTGTAGCGATGTAGCTCAGTAGATAAGCAAGAACGAGGCTATGTTAGATGACTCCAGACACATATACTTTCTAACTAACTTTATTATGAACAGAAGATTCCACATCTTACAAAACATTGCTATTCTCCATGAATTTTGACGGTCCATATTGGACCAGCTGCTCTTGTCGAGACATGAACTAGCGAGCTTGACTCGAACAAGCAGAGACAAATGTTACAACCACAAGTGAGTGAAGAATTGAAAAACCAAATTAAGTCTCACATTTAAATCAAAACGGCTTTGAGGTTTTCACGTAAAACCGAGTAAACGGATCTCCACCCTTCTTCGGTCGGATGAAACACATCCCAAAAGAAGGAAGTCTTTGGATCTTCGCAAGCTGTATACTTCTTCTCGCCCTTTTCGTCCACGTTTGAGCACCAGTCATTGCTTGTAACCCCCACACAACACGGTTTCAATGGGTTCACAAACCTCGTAACCCCTGAATGTTTCAAAAAACTTGGTTAGAATAACATTACACGACCCAATATCTCCAACTTTTCTATTTGAATTTACCAGGTTCAGTTGTTTTGTTCTTGATGAGTACAGTCAAGAAGGCATTGTAGAGATCAAGAATGACGAAAGTGGAAGGTTTGGTCTCGTTATTGAGCTTGGCCACGGCTCGACGCAACAAAATGTTGTGAAGACTTACGAATGCGTTGTCTGATGCGACGCAACGTTGGAATGAAGTAGATATGGTTTTGCTAGGGAGACATCCGAGTGGCTGCAGTGAAGCGATTGCTATCTTCTTCACTCCCAGCTTGTGGATGCGTCTCAAGTTTACTTCAGTTTGATCAACAACTTGCTTGATGAATCTAGGAAACTCCTGCAATATATCATTTGGTTGCGGTTACCTTCAAACTTTCTTCTAACAACAATGTTTTCATGTTTCTTATTATAACACATGCAAACTCATAGGGGACGGTATATTATCTTTGCATTGCGCTTTAGAACATCTGTATGTGGAGTTTTCAAATAGAGTTTCTCACAAATTAAATTAAAAATTAATTAAAAAGTCTTTCAAATTTTGAAAAACTCATATGTGAACATCTCCAATAGAAAATCTTAAAATACATAAATGTGTAATTATGAAATTTTTAAAACTATGAAAAATTGGACAGTAACTACATAATTAAATATTAATATTATATATATATATATATATATATATATACGTATATTTTGAGATCTCCATGGATAGAACTTTCAATTAGAGATGTTATGAGAGTTTCATTTAAGAGATTTTTACACGAATTTCTCAACTTTTATATCACTAATTAATTATTAATATAGCTTATGAGATGAAAACGTTTGATAATGATGCTCTAACGATTTGTAACCAAACTAGAATTTATGTTAAAAAATTTAAACATCTTCGGTCAGTTTTGACTAGTAAATTCAAATGCATATATAAGATGTTTTTTCTTACGTTCATGGGGCGTTTCTGGAGAACGAAAGTGCCGTAGTCGTTGCCGGCATTGCTGACGAGAGCAAGGGAGGAGTGGAGGTCGGAGGGAGAGTAGATGTTGCCGGAAGAGAGGACTCTTTGGAAATAATCAATCTGAGTTGTCATGTTTGGTAATGGATTATTGAATGTCTTGAACACTCCTGTCCCTCCGTACGCATAATTCATTCCGTACAATAGCCGTTCCTTTCCCGCGTAATTCTTCCACGTGTACGGTATCGGTGACTTTATCCCCAAGTATCTTGCTGCACACAAAAGATTAGGGTAAAAAATTAATTCTGAGTAAAAAAAAAATCTTAACATCACTTATAAAATTTCCACGTCAGCATTTTCATAGCTGGTTTGGTTTCAGTTACTCATAATTTTTTTTTTCCTTTTCTTGGTAATTTGAAAGTTAATTTAATTAACCTAACAAAACAATATAGTAAAGTGTATGTTAGTGTTGGTGTATTCCACAGTAATTGTGACAAAGAAATGAGAGAGAGAACCGAGAAAATCAGTGGAGATGCGGCCGTCGGAGAAACGACCGGAGGGTTTTCCAGGAAAACTGACGCCGTAAGGCATTTTCCAGGAATCGGCAAGAGACTTCCTTATGTTTCCCGTATCTGCATATGAATCTCCGAACACGAACAACCTATTCGGTCTCATACGCTTCAAGTTGTCATGGTGAACATTGTCCGATTCAACACCTTGAAAACGTTAAAAAGTATTGTAATGGTTTTCAGGGTATCTATTTATGTGATCAAGAAGTTTATCTGTGAATTAATGTTTCTATAGATGTATAATTATTATTACCTAATAAGATGGATGAGAATGAGAAGAGAAAGAGAGAGATTAGTAGTGTTAGAGACTCCATTGTTTTTGTGTGTATTAGAGTATCAGATTCTGATCAAAAGGCTTCTTTGTGTGTGTGTGTGTGTATCTTTTGTTATAAAAAATGTGGAGAGAAAATAGGAGGAAGAAGTACATATGTGGTGTGGATAAGTTGAAGGAGGAGAGACCTTTGGGGATTTATAGTTTTATTAGCTTATTACCTTCATTTCAACGTTTTTTAGGCTTTATATAGTGATGACAATTACCAAAGAAGATTTATTAAAACGTTGATGAAGGAAAAACATTTTGGTCAGGTCCATTAGTTAAGCTCGTACTAGTTAAAATGTCAATCAACTTGTGGGGGTAAGAGGTGTTTTGTTATAATAATTGAAACATTTGCTAAGTTGGCCTTGGAGTCTATATTTGGAAGGTAAAAACTAGTTTGGGTCTATTTAGGCCATTTCTTTAGCAATTTCACTATATATATGGTCTAACCTCTTTGTAAACCCAAAATTAAGAAGTTGTGTGGAATATATCTCTTATATAACTATGCTACATTCTCTTATTCCCACAGGGAGAAGATGAAAAGATGGTGTTGTCTCGGAGTCAATGTTTGTTCAGGTGTCGTCGAGTGAGGACTTTGTATGGGAGGCGAGGTCTCAGGGTGAGAACTCAAGGAGAACTGATGAAACAATGGATGTAAAGAGGATGAAGCGTAAGAAGGTGAGACTCTATGAAATGTCTGAAGACAATGATAGAGGACGAGAAGAGACAGAGAGGAGAGAAGAAAAATGAAGAGAAAACGCCACCCAAGGAAGTGAAGGCCGATGACATGATACCGGTTGGTGAGGGGGTTAAGTTACGGTAAAGGAAAGTGGAGAAGAACCGATTGAGTTCGAGTACGACGGTATATAGATATGAGCCGGTGAGTTGTGTTGTTACCTTGGTCCCTCTTCAAATCTAGAGATTTTGTAAAAATACATTTGGGTAGATAAGTCTACCTCTTTTACAGTTTTTTCATTGATGTAAATTGACAAAAACAACAAGGGAATGGAGCTCAACTCCTACCAAATTTGGAAATGGAAAAGTGAAAGAGGTGGTTCCTCATCTCAAGGAATACCAAGCTCTCTTCTTATGTAACTAACGTGAAACGCAAGAAATAACTAAAAATTAGGAGTAAAAGTTAATGAAAATACTTTTGGTTGGGACTCGATTCCGTTTTGATAATCTTCGGCTTAGTACATGTGCATCATTACTCCCTTCCCCAAAATGAATCTTGTCATAAAGATTCAATGTTTGGAAACCTCTTTCGTAACTGATCCACTTGCTCCCATGTTAGCGCCTAACTCGATAAGACCTTCCGCACTGCACTAATGGTTCCTTTACGTGCTCCTCATCTTGTTCTCTGGTGCGCAGTTCAACACAGCTTTGACAAGCTTGAGTAACCGTGACCTATTGTGGGTTGATATAGTGTGTTTTAGTATACTTTGGTTGTGGTTATTGATCTTCTCAAGCAATATAGGGTACTTACAGCTCTATTCGAGACATTTCAGGTACAAAAAGAGGGTGTGGAACTTTGGAGGGAAACATTGAAGAAAAGAGAAATTTGAATCTATCCCGGAGAACAACTCCAGAGATCAAGCAGAGTCTTTTGGAAACTGCAGAATCTTTTGGGATTTGTCCTAATTGTATTTTCTCCTCTTTCCAGCCGCCACAAAAGCCTTATAAAAGAGAGGCACAACCATTATTAGACCTAGACTCTTTCAGCTCAATTTTCTCTCATACTTTTCATCAAAAACTCGATTGGATTCAATAATTTATAAGGGAGAGAGGAATCTTCACCTTGTTCTAGCAATTAGAGAAGATTCCTTGAACCTTATTTTTAGTTTTTGATTTTGATTAATGGAGTATTATTCACTATTGCTTGATGTGTTTATTGTTATGATTGCTAAGTAGTCGATATTGTTAGTTTAGGGTGTTAAATTTATTTAAGCTACACATAAATAAATTGTATGTTCATTGATGGCATTTATTCTAAATCTAACTTAATGCTAGCATAAATCTGATCACTTTATGTTAGATCTAGGGTTTCATCTATTCATTAACCGTGTTATAGATTGCCTGAACTGTTTAGATTAAGTATTATATCCCTAATCAGCGAAAGTAGATATTAGGGTGTAATCTGAACTGAATAGACCTGGTCGTTGCTGTTCATAGACATAACTCGGAACAAGCGACAACTTAGTGTCCGAGGCTGTTCTCTAAAAAGAACAAGCGCCATGACAGTGGGCTGTTCTAGCCATTGATCTATATTCCAGGCTTGTTCCTAAACCAAACTTGAATAATTGTGTGGTTTAATGATATCTAACACTCGTTTAATCACCTTAGGCTAGCATTTCTCCAAATTAAAAACAACTCAAACCGTACCTTGCTCTCTGTTATTTTTACCTTGCTCTCTGTTATTTTTACCTTGTTATCTGTTAAATCTGAAAGTTTTAGCTAAGAAATTAAAACTCATAAGATATAGGTGTGAAATGTCTCTCTGGAATTGAATCTCAAATACAAAAACACACACAACTTTAATTGACAGTAGCAAGATTCATTTTAGTGTATCAAGTTTTGGCGCCGTGCGTTTGAGACGCAGCTATTTACCTAATATTTTTCTTGGTTATATACTTTGTCTAAGACACTCTAACTTGCTCTATTTTCTTGTTTGCAGGTGATGTTCCAGGTGTATGTCAAGTAGAAATACTCAAGCAAACACCTCAAGTCGTTAATCACCCTCATCAATCAAGAACTCGCATGATTAGAAAGGAAAACCGAACTCAATCAAGACATACGAAA